>BLKR01001087.1:155000-342788 GCA_011170035.1 Teleogryllus occipitalis
TATATATATATATATATATATATATATATATATATATATATATATATATATATATATATATATATATATATATATATATATATATATATATCCTTTTTGTATTTGTATCCTTGGATCATAGATGTGGATCATAGATGTGGGTGCTGCATTCACGTAATGTATAGCAAATGTAGACAGAAATGGACTAGTCTGTAGTAGCTTCCGGTCAGCTTTTGTGTGTTTTATTTTACAGTTTTGCTACTGTTTGTATTGTTTTAGAGGCTGTTGGTTGGTTATTTCTGGCTTGGACTATTGCCCATTGAGAGGCACATTACTCACTCCAGACCACTATACAATATTTTTGTTGTCTCTTACACATTGAAACGTCCCCCCCCCACACACACACACACACACGCGCGCGCCTGCCCCCCCCCCTCTCGCGCGCCGAATTTTCCACTGCATTTCGCCTATCTTTTAAATTTACCTGAAGATTGGATTCAAAAGATGTTACTCGTCACCAATTTCCAAATTTATAACTAATTTGGGCACCAGGAAAAGGTTACACTTGAATCCCTAATTATCTATTACTGATTTTTGGATATATTGCTAATAAATGTAAATCCTGCCAGCTCGGTCGATGGGTTCTTATGAAATAATTGTTACTACTTACTCTGCAACCAATTACTCAATCTGCCACCCATAGTGAGTGGCGAGGAATCTGAAAATAATTCGGAATGTCTACTCTAGGATTGCATGTAATGGCAAATGAGAATTAGCTTTCTTTCAAACTAAGAATTGTAATTTATGATGAATGCAAAAGTTATCAAGCTATCATTAATTATTACTAATTATCGTTAGGTTATGACCAGTTTTCTTGTTATTGCAATAACAGCGTTATAGAACCTTTTATCCTTTCTTGCCTCTTCGCGCGTACATTGCTTGATGTCACCATGTAGAGTAGACCGATCTTCCTTCTTGTTGATGTCCACGATGATCAGTGACTAAGTTGAAACTTCCTCCAACCACTTCCCAAGCACTGCCTATACTCTTTATCTTGTGCCTCGGGTGGGTATCTATTTCAAACTTATTACTTTTTCCAAGTCGGAATAATATCCCTCTAATATTATTTTCTATCACCTAACCTGGCAATTCACAATTCACTCGTAAAATTTCTAAGTCAAATCTTGTAACCCCACCGCGAAAATATTCTAAGTTCACTTTCCAGTTCACTCATGAAAATATTACAATTCTGAGTTTGCAATGGTACAACAGGTAAATTATACAAGTTCCAGTTGCACACCTAATGCGGAAATATTCTAGGTTCAAGGTCAATGTTCACTCTCACGAAATCTCACAAGTCCCGATTTGATAATTAACTTCAAGAAATTTTGTAAGTTCCGCAAATATCACTCTAACTTAAAATCTGCTCTCCACCACGACTCGAGACGGAATACCCTAATTCCAAATCTGGTCAATCCTTCAAAGCTCGCCGAGTTTTTTCCCTATTGTTTTGACAAACTCCATGATACATCTGCTGACGTCACCCTTATTATCCTATTTTAGAACCAATCACAACTTCGTGATCACTACGGTGCACCCTGCACCTGCTTCTAAACAAACTCGTTTTGCGTTGCTAAGGTCCCTCCTGTGTGTTTTCCTCCCAGCTCTCACAGTTACTATGGTGCCCCCACACCTGTCTGAGGACGAACTCATGTTGCTTCGGTGTCATCTGTGTATCTGCACCATAGAAATCCACGTCTTTTGCAATATCTACAATATTTCGACCTTTATTTGCCTAAATAAGGATCATTATTGCCATCATTTTTGGTATGTCACAATGTATTCTTTCATATACAATCTGTCAAAACATCACTTTCCACTATTTACTACATAGTTTGAAATATTTTGCTGTTACAGAATGTTAAGAATCGGAATTATTATTTTTATTTATAGTGTCATTTCTATAATGATAAATTGTCTAGTGTCTCAAAATCCACAGGAATTAATGTGCGACTAACATTGTCTGCATCGAGTAGTTTTGTAGTTCAATTACTCTTTTGAATGTTCTTTAGCAAGACAGTTTTGCCACAACCATTAAAATCATCCTGTAGATTGAAAGAATAATTTTAACTCCATGTATGTTCTAAAAAAATGTAAGCAGAAAAATTTGGATCACTCTGGAACTTGAAAATTTCAACAACAAATTAAATTAAATTATTATGACTTGTAAATTAATGTTTATCTTGTTATGTCCAGGAAAAGAATATGAAAAACATTGGGAGGGATCTGGCTTGACAAGAATTCAAATTCATTTGTGTGTTATTCATGAATGTTTCAGTCTCTGTTGGGCATATATATAACATAATTCTATCATAATAAATTTATTTTCTTTCACAAATTTGTGTTTATATATGAAAAAAAGAATTTCCCTTTCAAGGGTTCAAAATCCTTAAAAATTTGTTTTAGGTATTTTAGCAGACTCTAGTTTGTAATATTGTTTAACAATTATATTCAGCTTTGTTAGCCAAATTGCTTAACTATAGTCTATGAAGTCACAGCAGTTAAGCTACCTCAGACATCATGGATTCCTGGACGGGTGACCAGCTGGGAACCCCAGTTACTAATTATGTCAAGTAATAAAAGGCATGAACCGACAAGAAGGAAAGGGATAAAAGGCACTGACTGACTGCAACTTTGAGACAAAAGATAAAACAGATGATTATTCCAGATTTATGAACACTCCATGCCCAAGGAGGACTAAGAAACATGTTCCAAAAAGACGAGTGGGTTAGTAGTACATTGCAAGCAGTTTATTGTTCGTTTCAAACTAATCAGTTTACAGGATTGCGCAAAAAACACAACACGTCATCATATAATGCACTTAAATATTCTGAAAGGATATATACGTCATTCAACAGATTTTCCATTTCCTTTCCTCTAATCATATTTAAGAAAAGTTGTAACATGCCATTCTATGAAAGTGTGACTGAAATGACAGTGTTATGTGCCCAGATTATTGTCAGTTTATTGAGAATATGTGCTCTTAACTAAATACTTTTAAGGAAATACACCTAAATGCCTAATTCCTTGAAGAGCGTGATCATATTGCTTCTTAATTATGGACAGACAGTTACAAGAGAGAGTTCATTATTACAAATAGTACTTATAGTAAATTTTCTAAAATATTCAGAGTATAATATGTATCTAAAGATTCAAATATTTCTGCTGTATTATCAATACCGTATCAGAATGTTTTTGTGGATTACAAAATGTAGAGTATATTATATTTTTAGGTAATGTATTCCAAGTATAAACAATTCTATTTATCAAGAAGGGTTTCCTTGAATTTTTGTATATTGAATTTTATTTCATTTGTACTGATGTTGTCTTATATGACCATTTTTATTTAATTCAAAACTTTCAGCCAGTATTGGGCTATGATATTTGTGTGTTAGGATTTTATTTGTGTCAATTAGGTCCATATGCTTTCTTCTTTCCTCCAAGGTTTGTTGATTTAATACTTCTAAATTATTTACATATGGCATATCCAAAAGCCTAGTGGCAATTTAGTTGCTCGGTGTTGCACATTCTCAAGAAGTAAAATATCTTTAGCAAAGTAAGGTGGCTCTGTACTGTAGTCTTGGTCAGATGTAGCTTTCATATACTGTAAATTCAGGAATAGACAAATGGTTGAAAACTAGAACAGTCTCTTGGCATCCTAGAGAATTTTGTTAGCTTGTTTTGCAATATATACACAGTGTGGATTTCTTTTCAAGTCCTGATATAATGCCCAAGTCTTTCTGGTAAAATGCCCTGCTGAAAGTTTCATACTATTAATATAGTATTCATTCATTGGATTGTATTTTTCTAGGTGATTAGTAAGTGTTATTCCTTCTATATTAGTTCCTCAGTGATAGTAATTACATGTTCCAGTGTTCATTTGCAGTAACCATTTCTCCATCCTGGAAACAATTCTATTTACATTTTCTAGAACATGGGTTCCTAGATTGTCAGTATCGACCTCCTTGGAACTGATGAAATTTTTAGGGGGTAAGAGGTAATGAAGGTGTCAGTTGAGGATCTATAGGTGAATGTGAACTGGCAATTGATAGGCATAATCACAATCCCATTGATTACAAAAAATATTAAATGAAGATGATAATTAATTATTTTCTGATATAGAGGTACCAAACTAATAATAGGAATAATAATAATAATAATAATAATAATAATAATAATAATAATAATAATAATAATAATAATAGTAATAATAATAATAGTAATAATAATAATAGTAATAATAATAATAATAATAATAATAGTAATAATAATAGTAATAATAGTAACAAAAAAATTAAATTACAAATTTTCTTCACTTTCGTATTCGTTGTTCATCCTTATTATCAGAGGTGAAGCTCAACTGGTGCACTGCACTAGTGCCTTGAAATAAGGGGACCTTAAAAAGGACTCCTGCAGACGCTTATCAGCGAAGAGTAAAACAAACAGTTCTCCATGCTTATTTTCTCCACTCTCTTTATTTCTATGCCAATTAGATTTAAAACTTAATTTCACATTTATTGTAGATAGGGGCCCCATTTTGATTTTCTGCTCTGGGGCTTCTGAGAACCAGGCTTTGCAACTAGTTAGAATGTTAAGAAAACTCAACAAATTATAACTGTGTTGACAATGATATTCTAGAGCAGAAGAAAGTACTCCCTGTATGTGCACAGGAGACAAGTTATGGATAGGTAAAAAATGTTCAACATATTGTGTGTAACCATTGCACAATAATGTGGATGAGAAATTCGTCTACTCAGAAATGGAAGTTTTCACTTCTTATACTTAAATCAAGATATTGACCATAATACTGGTGTACAAAATTGTTATCTTTAGAACATTGATGGGAAATTTTTTGTTATGAATATGTATGATACATTATGGAGAATAATGTACGAGATCAATGGAGCCAACAATTCTTTTAAAAGGTGTTGAAGAAACGGAAAAGGTTGAGAATCCCTATTCTGGAAGTTTGTTTCTCAGTGGAGTTCCAAAGTATTTGGACCGCAAAAGAGGTAATCTTGGAAAAAATTTCTGCATTAAAATCAATCGTATAAATTGTTAAAAGTACAGGTCCCAACATTGATCCCTCCAGAACCCTACTCAGAATATTATAAGGATCAGAAAATTAATTTCCAATTCTAATTTAGAATTTTCGTCATCTTCAACAAGATGTCTTGTATCCATCTTGGAAAATTTCCTTTGAAACCAATACCTCTGTACTTACTGCAAGTAACTATTTATACAGAATAGGAACGAAGTATTTTCCGAAGTGTAAATAGACCACATGAATACATTGATTATCATCCAATTATTTATTACATTCATTCCAACAAATCAACGAGTTAGTGGTGGATGATCTTCATGGAAATTATCTACTGTGAACTAGGAATTAAATTGCTAATTTTATTCACAATTACTTTCTCTATGCACTTATACTCTGATTTAAACATACCGTCCCTTCAAGGTCATGAGCTGGAAGAAGGGGCCGCTATCACCCAGTTGAGAGCTTCAGTTCCAAAAATTGAAGTCGTAACGAAGCTCCTGACCAGATGTCAGTGTTTGCCTCTCCTTCCAGATTGTGACCTTGAAGGAACACCATGTTTAAATCGGAGTATTTACACTATTGTTATTAAAGAGTAGTGGCGAGATGAGACACGACCCGTCGAGGTGGGTTGGTCCACGTCCTGACGGGGGGATACAGAGAGGGCTCTCAAGTATTCCTTTCCTTCACAAGTCGCTTTTCTTCTCCCCATTATACATTCTCATTCTTCTATACTATCCTGTCTCTTTTCTTCTCCCTCTTCTATTTCACTGGCCCCCTCTGTATGCTGAACGCCCACCCATGTGTTTGCCGTGCATGGCGACCCGTGTCGAAGGGAATGTGTGTCCTGGCGGTTGAGGGGTCTGTTTGTTTCCCCAGTACTCACTTTGTGCTACGTTTTGCTTTGCACTTAGGGATACGTTGTTACGTATTTTGGGGAACATTCCTTGTAGGCTTCAATACGCTTGCTTTGGCCTCGGACTCTTCTAGACGGGCGGTCGGGAGCTAACCCACTCCCGATCAATCGGCTTGGACTAAGTCTTGTACTGAACTCCAGGGTGAGCGGGGGGATTCACGGCGGTGCAGCGCTGTGTTATTCCCCCACTTTATCCCCGTGGCAACCCTGACACTCCGATGGAGTGTCCCCTTGTTGGGCTCCGTGGTGGGTGGGGACCATGGGGATGAATCTGATATCCATCTCATGGATACTAAACCTTCTACCCCGCCCTCTACCGCAAGGAAGAGGCGATGTCCGGAACGAACTATTGATCTGAATAGTTTCTTTTCGAAAGAAGAAGATAGGCCAAAGAAACCTAGATTCCTCCTCATGGAATGCGCTGAGGAAGGAAAATCCTTTAAAATGGTAAGTGCTGTCCGTTTAGCGCGCGCAATTGAAGAAACGTACGGAAAACTACAAGCTGTGGTGCGACAAAGGAATGGTACCATTCTCTTTGAAGCACGTTCAGATGACCAAATAGATAAGATAATGAAAACCAAGCAGATTGCCGGCCTCCAAGTGAAAGTGACCACTCACCCAACACTTAACCTATGTAAGGGAGTGGTCAACCATGAAGACTTCTCTGCGGAGAGTGAAGAAGATTTAATAGCCTTTTTTAAGAGCCAGGGAGTGACGGAAGTATATAGGATCAAGAGGAGGGAGCATGGGCGAGAAATCCCCACTTCCACCCTTATTCTCACGTTTAATCTTCCAACTCTCCCTCAAAAGATCTCGTGCGGTTTCTATAACCTCCACGTACGGCAATATGTCCCAAACCCTTTGCGATGTTTTAAGTGCCAGAGGTTCGGCCATACACAGCAGCGGTGCATGGCAGATAACCCAGTGTGCGGTAAGTGCGGGAAAACTATGCACGAACTTGAACCCTGTGCAACTACACCGCATTGTGTAAACTGCGAAGGTGACCACCCGGCCAATTACAAGCAATGTCCTACTTTCTTGAGGGAACGTGCCATACAGAAAATTCGAGCAGTTGAAAAAGTGTCCTTTCCTGAGGCCAAACGTCGGTACCAGGCGAGGAACCCTATTGATCTCTCTCGCTCCTTCTCCGATGCCGTGAAAGTAAAGACACCGAGGGTAGCAATGGGCTGCCAAACGGAACGAGCTACTCCCCAAGTAGTGAGTTTCGCATGCCAGGTGTCTCCAGTGGACCTCCCAGTGGATGCCTCTCCCCTCCAAGGTGGGAGAGTGATCATCCCGACAAAATATAAGATGGAAAAAAAAACTCAGCCGTTGCAGTCGACAAAACACATATCCAACCCCCCTTCCACAGAAAATGTTAAACGCAAATCTGCCTCAGACATGACCACGAAAGGCTCATCAAAGCCACGTGTTACTCCTTCCGAAACCCACACTGAGCGAGCATCCAGCCCCCCTGGCAGTGCCCGGGAGGTCTCGGCTTCGGAGGAGGCTCCCGTTGGGGAGGAGTCTCGCGCATCCGGATCCCAACATCGGGGGAAAAAAGAAAGTTGAATTGATCATGGCTCTCATATGGAACATGAATGGTTTCTCCTCGCGACGGGACGATCTTAAACTTCTGTTATCCCGTCACAACCCTTTAATAATCTGCCTCCAAGAGACTCACCGCACCTCGACCCTTGTCTCTTCGTGGTTTCTCCCCTTACAGGTTTGATGTGGATGATGGTCTCCGTGCCCATGGCGGAGTTGCTTCACTGGTACATGATTCGCTGCTGTCTACAGAGGTGCCTGTTCAGACTGACCTTCAAGCAGTGTGTGTGCAGGTGCACTTCCCATCCCTCACACTCACTGTGTGCAATATTTACATCCCTCCAGGACTGACAGTATCTGCCCATGAACTTCTGGACTTGATAAACCAACTGCCCTCTCCGTTCGTGGTTGTCGGGGATGTAAATGCCCATAGTCCTCTCTGGGGCTCTTCCCGCACCTGCCCGAGAGGCAGTGTATTAGAATCAGTAATAGACACGGCGAACTTGGTTATTCTAAATTCCGGTGAGCCAACTCATTTTGCCGTCGCCACAAATTCGAGCACGTGTATCGATCTAGTACTCTGCAGCCCTTCTCTTGCAACTGTCCTGCAATGGTCCATCCTAGACGACCTGTGCGGAAGCGACCATTACCCCGTTATCGTCCACATCGATGGACTTGCTCGTGGGTTGGCGCGCCCCCCTCAGTGGTGTGTTCGACGTGCTGACTGGCTGACATTTCAAGCGAACGTTAGTCTATCGCAGGGCGAGTTTGTCAGTGTGGAAGAAATGGCAGCACACTTTAACCGTGCTGTACTACAAGCTGCGGACACTGCAATTCCCAAGTCGACCGGCAAATCGCGACACCCCTTCGTTCCGTGGTGGAACCTGGATTGCTCAAGGGCTGTTCGTGCTCGCAAGAAAGCGTTGGCGCGTCTTAAACATTATCCAAGTGCGGATAACCTTATTGACTATAAGAGGTGTAGAGCGAAGGCGAGAAGAACCATTCTAGAAAGTAAAAATGCATCATGGAGAGCATACATCTCCTCTCTGAATTGCCATACGCCACCACGTCTGGTATGGAGGAAGGTGCGTCAAATTAAAGGATATCCTTCCCCAAACTTAGTGGCAGGTCTTCTCAAAAATGGTCAAATGATCACAGCTCGAGACGCTATTGTAGAGGAACTTGCCTCTCACTATGAAAGTATGTCGAGTTCGGCAAACTATGTTCCCAACTTCCTCTTGCTTAAAGAAAGAATGGAAAACCGCACTTTAGATTTTTCGACCCGAGCAAATGAGGATTACAATACTCCTTTCTCAATGTATGAAATGCGCTCTGCTCTGATGCTTGCAAAAAGTACCACACCAGGTCCAGACGAAATTCACAATTTAATGCTGCAACATCTTCCCGAAACAGCCACGCAATTTCTTCTCCGGCTGTATAACTGGATCTGGGAAGAGCACACCATCCCTTCCTTTTGGCGAGAAGCGATCATCGTGCCAATTCCCAAAGAAGGGAAAGATCGATCACTGCCATCAAGTTATCGACCTATTTCCCTCACAAGCTGTGTATGCAAGGTACTGGAACGCATGGTGAATCAGCGGCTGGTGTGGACCTTGGAGTTCAAAAATTTGTTGACGCCAATCCAAAGCGGGTTTAGAAAAAACCGGTCAACCTTGGACCACCTCATTTCGCTGGCAACAGCTGTTTCTACATCGTTCGTCTTGAGACATCTTGTGGCCATATTATTCGATATAGAAAAGGCCTACGATACCACTTGGAGGCACGGCATTCTGCAAACCCTGCACTCTTGGGGATTTAGGGGGAAGCTCCCTCTATTCCTCCAAAACTTCCTCTCGAACAGATCTTTCCGTGTTCGTGTGGGTGACAGGCTTTCCCGTAGTCACCCTCTTGAAAATGGTATTCCCCAAGGATCAGTCCTTAGTGTCACTGTTTGCCATCGCCATCAATGGTATAGCGTCGACTGTGCGTGGTCCTGTAAAGGCATCGTTGTTTGTGGATGATTTTGCCATCTTCTGTTCATCCAGCAGCATCAGTGTGATCCAGAGGCAACTCCAAATAGTGCTGAACAAGCTCCACGAATGGAGCACGTCAACGGGCTTTAATTTCTCTGCTACTAAATGTACCTGTTTGCATTTTTGTAGGATATTCCATCTGCATAGCAACCCAGTTCTGTACTTGGGAGGAAATCAGCTTCCATTCGCTGAATCTGCTAAGTTCCTGGGGCTTACATTTGACAAGTCCCTAACGTGGCGTGCTCATATCCGTGGATTACAAACCAGATGTGTCTCTCCCCTTAATCTTCTTCGAATGCTGAATGGTACATCATGGGGTGCCGACCGCACTACGCTACTGCGGTTATATAGATCACTCATCCGCTCAGTTTTGGATTACGGTAGTGAAGTGTATGGCTCGGCAGCTCCCTCGACTCTGCGACCCATCAATAGTATACACCACGCTGGTATCCGTCTGTCAACTGGTGCGTATCGCACCAGCCGAATTGAGTGCCTTCTAGCCGAGGCTGGTGAGCCCTCCTTAAAAAGAAGGCGGGATATCTTATTAGCATCTTACGGTGCTAAAGTATCAGGACTTCCTAATCATCCATGTCGCCAAATAATTACCCATCCTAAGTATGAAACATCCTATATTCTTCGAACATCATTGCCTCACCCTCCAGGTATTCGATTGCGAAATCTTTTGCGCGACCTTAATGTTGATCTTCCCACCCCTGTGAAACCCCGAAGTCACCCCATTCCCCCTTGGAAACTCCTCCGTCCGAATATTGATCTCGGTCTATCCAAGCTTCCCAAACAAACGACTAGCCCTCTTGTTTACCAGATGCACTTTCAGGACATGAGGATAGCCTATCCAGATCATGTATTCTTATACACAGATGGTTCATCGTGCAATGGCTCAGTGGCATGTAGTTTTTACTGTATCAAAGCCACCAAATCATATCGGCTACATTCTCAGTGCAGTATCTTCACTGCTGAAATGTATGCAATTTTTGAAGCCCTAAAATACATCGAGTCAGTGAGTTTGCGTCGAGTAGTTCTCTGTTCTGATTCTCTCAGCTCACTACAAGCTGTCTCCCGTTCTTCATCAGACTACCTGACGCAATCAGTTCAAAACCTCATCCATCGCCTTTTGTCTCACCACTATGACCTGGTACTAAGTTGGGTCCCAGGCCATGTGGGAATCGTGGGAAACGAGATGGCTGATCGGGCGGCGAAATCGGCGACGGAGAGTACTCGTGTTGATATTCCTTTTGTACCATCGTCTGATGTTAAAACTTCTTTAAAACGATGCATCTTTAGAGCGTGGCAAACAGAGTGGCACAATACCACCTATAAACTAAGTGCAATAAAGGATTCTGTCAATTCTTGGCGTTCCTCGTCCAGACCTTCCAGGCGCGAGGAAGTTATTTTAACCCGTCTTCGTATCGGACACTGCCACTTTTCTCACAGTTTCCTCCTTCGAGGTGAGTCTCCTCCTACCTGTGATAGATGCAGGGCGGATCTTTCCGTGGAACACGCCCTCCTGCAGTGTTTGAAATTTGTTGGCAGCCGACGAAGACATGATCTGGGCAACTCTCTACGGGAGGTGCTCGGAGATGACGATTCCGCGCTCTCAAAGCTTTTTTGTTTTTTGAGAGAAAGCGGAATATATAATTTTATCTGACAAATAAGGGCAATAAATATTTTCTCTGCCCCAGATTTGTTTTTAAAATTTGTCTTGTTTACCTGTCTGTTTTTTTTATGCGTAATGGATGGTTTCCTTTTAGGGTATGAGCTTTTAAATTAGCTGAAAAGTTGCACCAGCAACCCTTTTAATAAACTTTAATTGATTTTTTTTAGAAATACTTTGACATGGGCGCCAATGACCTTGGTAGTTGAAGCGCCCTTTAAACCCCAATCAATCAATCAATGAGACACGAGGCATACATAAATATAGCACCCTCTGGAATAGACAAGATGCTGATAAAATAACAAAATATTACTGGGCTCAACACTCTAACAGGGAAAGAGACACGTTGCCTCAAGTTGATTAAGACGCAACAAATTTTTAAAAATTGATATTGGTCTATATGTTTTTGCTTCTTTTCTATCTCCCTTTTTATTTAATAATACTACTTGAACCATCTTTCAGCCGTGCATTGTTTTGTGGTAAAAAATTAATTACTTGTGAGAAGAATCGCTCAAAATAGCTGGACGTCTTTTCAAAAGTATCATGGGTATTTCATCAGGCCCCATCGCACAGATTGCATTGAGGTCAGCTAATATTTTCCTAACAGTTTAAGCATCAAAGTTGATATCAGTTATCTCATTTACCCACCTGGGAAGAATCAACTGTAGGTGTGTTTACGTCTTCACTTACAAACAATTTAGAAAATTTGAAAGCAAGAACATTAGCTATTTCTTTCACACTCTACTGGTTGTTTCCTTATTTCTACATTTGCCCCATATAATTGTAGGATTCCTGACTGTATTTCACTGAAGAATTTTTTCTCACTAAATAGAGTATATTTTGGTGTTTCAACACCTTGGAGAATTGTCTATCTGGTTTTGACTCCAAATTTTTCTAGTGAGCAACATTTTTCTTTTACTTTCTTGTCTTAATTTGTGAGTCACGGAAAGTAAATTAATTATGTCATTGTGTTAATAAATCTAATTGTGATTTTTTATGACTGCAGATCTGAAGCGAGGGACCATTTTCTTGCAAATATTCCTGAATTGTTAACTAACATAGTTGGGCAACAAGCAAGCAGACGTGGAGCCACAAAAGTGTTTGATGTCTTACAAGATCCTCTCCTTAACAAGCACCTCTTTTATGTAAGTTTTCAAAAAGCCTTATTACAATTAACTTTTTGTATGTAATGTGAGAGGTTCAGAAGGGTCATTATGCTGAGACATTTATGCCATTTTCCTAGAAAATTTCAGTTTTGTTTATGACATAGTTCTCAAATTACATGGTTTGGTTTAGAACAACTTTGGTCAAACGTGACTCTTAGAACTGCTCACAGCTCCCATTGAATAATTTTATTATAATTTATTTCCATGATTAAAATATATTGATATTATAATTTTTTTTTTCTCTTCTTTTTCGTTTGTAAGTTACTTCTAATGTCCGAATCCTGGTCATTCATGACACTTTCTAACATTTCTGAGTTGAAGAGGCAAGGCTCTATCCTTGGTCCATCACAATTTACATAAAACAACCTATGAGACTTTGTAATGCATAATTTCCTATGCATTTTTATGTTAAAACATTTCTCGGTAACAAACAAAAATGGCTTACATAGGGTCAGTCACATTACTTTAACTACTACTAATTGCTATATTAGCAACTATTGCTAATAATAGCCAGATGGTGTTCAATATGGTTTGCCATCATTCAAGTAGCTTTATCCTAACAGTCTGGCTTGTGTTAATTAACTAGCTATTTAGCCATATTTCGGACTTAAGCTGTAATGAATAGTTTACGTGGCTCTTAAGTCAGTGTAACAATATTAACTGAATTAATTAAATTTGAACTTATTTACTTATTAATATTATGTAACTGATGTGGCTCTTGTAAATAAAACACTGGAATGCAGGTCTCTTTGACTCAATGTGTACATGCTTCGGGGTTAAAACTTTTCTAAATTAATTGGTCTAGCATTTCAGGAAAGAAAGACACTTCATTAATGATCGTAATTTTATTTATTTTTCTCCCAGTGAACAATATAAAGACTTGTGTTTTCTATACTTCCATTTCTTGCTATATTACATTATGGTCTGAAGAGAACCTTGAATCGGTTAATACTGTATTAGTTGGCATACATCCTCTTTCGCATCTTTTTGGTTTTCTGAGACATGTCAGCTCTCTTATCAGGAGGGTATTTCAGATGTACCCTAAAACAAAGCACAAAATTAATTGGGGCTGCAAAATGATAAAGGAAACTATTTCAGTGTGTAATAAAAATTTGAAATGATGCTCCTTTTTAGTGAATATTCAATTCAAAAGCTCATTACAGGGAGATTGGCATACTTTCGATATATAAAGAGATTTTCTTTAAGAGAAGTTATTTCAATACATTGTATTGTGAACATTCAATTTTCAGGATCTGTTGGAAGTGGTCCTGCACGAAATTTTTCCAGAAATGTAATAATTCAGTGATCACGTGTTAACATTCCACTTGCACAAGTTTCTTCATGTGCCATGACTGACATACACGCAGGTATTATGTACAACTATTTTTGTGAAGTGAATAGGTTTACAATGCTGCCAAAGATGTACAAATCTATTCTAAGGATGCAAATAAATTATTACATAGTTGTCATTTGTGTATTTTATTTTAAAAGAGATACCTATTATACCCATTTTTCCCATTTTATTTAAGGATCACTTTGGTAAAGTTCACATTTACTTAGAAGATATAAGCAGGAGAGCAGTAAAAATACAATTACATAATTAATGCTGGCTACAAAAAACAGATCATCCACTTCAACATTTTGGATTTTTTAATTCTCTTTTGAATATCCATGATATTTAGTTTTCCTGAAATATGCGTCTTCTGAAGTTCCAACATTTCAATTTCTTTGGAAAAATGTTTTTGTTAATGTTGACCAACATGCAACACTCACAATGCCAGACTCTTCGATTTTTATGAGACTTTACCAGCAGTTAGTGCATAATTGAAAACACATACATTCAAATCCTTAAGTGCTACTGAAAATTAGAACATTAGTTAAGGCCCGTGGGCTGTTAGGCAGGCACAAGCAAAAGGGAGGACGCTGCAGACCATTGCTACTTCCAACCAGAGTACTTTTAAGACTATATGATTGTGACCCATAAACGACCTAGGTGCTCATATGAAACGTATTTTTGTTCATAATTCGAATTCTAGTTGTCAAAAGCACTTAAGAATTTGACTATATATTTTTGATTATGCACTATCCACTGGAAGTCTCATAAAAATTCGAGAGTCAAACATTGTGAGTGTTGTTTGTAAGATATCAGAGGCACTGTGGACAAAAAGCACACTAGCTGACCCAAACTACATGTAAAGAAAAGAGAGGGTAGGGTTTTCCACAATTATGATGAAAGTAATTGCAAGGGAGACATTAATGACAAATTAATTTACCACCACCTTTTATAATAATTCAAATTTTAAATCAAAGTATTAATTGTGCACTTAGATCGCACCAATAAAAACTAAATAATGTAACTTGATGGATACATTGGCATTGCTCCTGACAAATTTTTTGTTCTCGGTGCCTTCTTGGTATAGTAATTTTGATATTCTGCTTTTGTTCATTATGTGCAAGTCTTAATAAAGAAAGGTTATGAAGCAGCTTGTTATTTTAAAGGTCATGCAAATCCATGACTAAAATAATATTACCCTATATTTATGTCCAAATGAGAAATATTTCAGAAATAAATTTCATCAATAATGAAATTGAATTGACAGCCAGAGAGCAATTTTGGAAGTTGATGACAAAAAAAAAAAAGTAACGCAGTAAAAAGTTGTCAAAATTTAAAAATACTATGTGAAAATTTTCATAGTTAAGCCAAGCAAATAAAGGGCATTTTAAAGAAATACTTAAAACATTTAAATATACAATAAAATTTAATTTCATGACTTTTTCTAGGCAAAACCTGTTACCCTCTTCACCCCTGTTGGTAGTGATATAAACATGACCTAGACCAGGGCCACTCAACCATTAGCTCTGCCATTTGCTCCCCCCTCTTTCAGTGCAACAGCTCCGCAGAGAGAGCAGATTATGTCATCGAATATCGTCCGGCAGCATGCAGCACAGTGGGTCGCATGTTTTTTCTACAGGATAATATTCCATTGCTTGGACTGAAAACGTCTTACTGCTCTGGGAAACTATATTAAGACAGAAAATACAGATCATCAATAAACAGGCATTTATTGGATATTTACTAGATATCAACATATGTGTCTGATTTGAAAATAAAAAGTCAATTTGCAATGCAGCATGGAAAGAAAAGTATATTTCTGTAGATTGGGCCAGTTATGCCAGATGTTTAGTTGCAAAAAAGAGCTCAATCACATACAGAAATTTAATTGCAGCGACATTTCATAGTTTATCATGCTGCTGAATATGAAAAGTATTATAAAGATTATCCGAAAAAATGTTACTAAATAAATTAGTCATGGAAATTCTGAAGGTAAAGGGAATTAAAATGAAAAAATGAAGCAGATTGCAAAATCAAATACTTTGCTTACACCTTTTAAGTGATTTTTCCTGCAATATACTTTCTATGTTTGGAACAGATCACTTGGTGCTGTTGAGCTGTAAGACACATTTCAGATTGTAATCTGTAATTATATTCCTCATTCAAGATTTACAACTTTCAAAGAAAACCATAGCTAATACTTGTATGTTGATCCAAACATACTAAACAATCGAGCAGCATGCCGATGTAGTTTTGGAAAACGGTTTTGTGGGAAGTTCTTGTAAAATTCTAACAAATGTTTTTTGTTAAAATTTTTTGTTTGCCTCTTTAATATTGTGTTATTTTACTGCCAAAACAACATAAGAGAATCAAAATACATCCTAAACTTATTTCTTGAGAGGCATTGTTTTTCAGAGCACTGAAAACTTCTTTTCGTTCTTCTTCAGGGTACTTTTCATATTCACCAGCATGATTAACTGTATAATATTGTTGCAAAATAAACTTCATGTGATTGAGCACTTTTTTGCAAACAAAACATTTGGCATAGCTGCCACAATTGGCAACAAGATACTTTTCTTCCCATGCTGCATTGCAAATTATCGGTGTGGAAGCTCTGGTCTGCAAAGTGCTCATGTCGACATCCATTTTTCCGTGACTGGAGTTATCGGAACACTGTGACAGAGATTATCACGAGATGGGCAACTCTCAAGCTCCAGTGACTTGCTCTCAGTAGCCTACACGGCTCCGCGCTGCCAATTCGCTTTGCTTAAGCAGCCCTGACCTAGACATTAACACAGTTGTAAGCTTGTGGAAGTGTAATCGTCAAAATGCAAGATCCTCTGACACATAACACACACAAAAGATTAGACAGACCTGTGGAAACTACAAACTAGGTGTTGGACTAGTCCACACCATCCAGGTCAGTAGAATGCTCAAATAAATAGCAACTGATTAGATAAAATGCAGAAGAGAAAATAGCATTAATGTTAAGACAAGTAAATATCATCTTTGACATCAATGTTGTTACTGACACAGCAACTTGTAAAGGATCATGGCCAGCATATTAGCTTCCCTTAACTGACATGCTTGATTTTCAGACAAAAGGATGACATGTGTTCTCAATTTTACTCGTAAGGTTGAGAGCACCTTTTTATGGATCTAATTCTAAAAATCAGAGAGAACTCAGCTCCAGACAATTCAGGCTAAACAAAACCTCTACAATGCAGAGGTAGTATAATTCAAATTATATATTAAATAAAAATCTAGGTTAAAACAAGCTTTGGTAATCTGAACAATAAATGTAGCAAAAGATCACTAATTTGAAAAATAGTTTCTATGGATTACCACCAAAAACATTGCAAAAAATACTAAGTAATAATGAAATTCATTTGAGAAGAATATTGAGAGGACAAAGTAGAAGAAATAAGAATATGAAGGATGGAAGAAAAAACAAATGTAAATAAATATTAAAAATTTATTATCAAAATCAGGTAATAAGCAGATCCATCAACAAAAGAGAAAAAAATGTGTATTGTGGAATCTGTAGGAATGTTTGTGTCACGGAATGAATATGATACAATGGCAGAATAATTATCCAAATGTGGAATTTAAGCCTTCAGCTGGTAGGCTGTCTCCAGAGGGGAATTCCCTTTCATTTCTATTCACGGTATGCTCTACCTGGACAGGATAATTTTTCTTTGCCATTTACTATAACCCACCTTTACCTCCGTTTACTCTCATTTGCGGTGTGCCATACAGAGACGCTGGGCACTGTGTGTTTCTAGTTAGCAGGTGTTGAAGCGAGTTTATGCTTTCTTACTGTGTAGTTTTTTTTAATTCAGATTGATAAGTGTTTCTATTTTTTTGTGGTTCCAGTTTAAAGCAAAAATTTATTTCAAGATCATCTAAGCACTTCCTAGCATATTACTTTATTGTGACCTCCAAACATAGATATTTCATAATTTGAAAAGATTTGTTGATGCAAATGTGTGTTAAATATTTATAATTTTGTTTTATTCAAACATTGATAAACATGACAAATGAATCAAATTTTAATTTCCCAAATTTATTATTATTTTGAAGATGCAATGAATTTTCAGAATACAGCACATTTTTTAGAGGTGGGAAGTGCAACACCACTTGAGCTGAGTTTATCCTGCGGGAGGCACTCAGCTGGCTACCTGCTCCCACAGTGCCACAGCTCCTTCACTTTAAGCCTCCTTGAAATGCTACCATATTCACCCAGAGCCGCATTTGAAGGGTTAAGATAACAAGACACATTTTAACAAATATTAATTTTTCAAATGTAAAGTATGGTAGAAATAACATGAAATAAAGAGACGCTTGGGGGTATTAATATCATCAAAAGACAATCATGTTATAATGAAAATGTTCTCAGCAAATACAAAAATGGTTTAACTTTTGTTTATGTAATAATGAAAAAACACCTACATTTTTTCATGCTTCCTTCATTTTACAGACACTTAATAATTAAACCAAATGACACTTTCAGAATACTGTAGAAGAGCATGATGTTTTCTCATTAGACTTTTTAAAGAAAAAATGTAATTCAAGAATTTTTTGAAATGCACCATTTGTGGTTCACTCTTTGAACACTCAAGAAATATTATAAAAGATCATTTAAAGCTTCTGTGTCCTCTTGAGACTTATTAGTAAATACATCAAACAGATCTGCCATGTAGGAATTGCATTTAATTGTGTCAGGAACACAGCTATTTGTTCCTGTTGTATTTCTAGCAACTACCTCTTTTTGCTCGGGTGCAAGTAATAGAGACCCACATTGATGGCAATTTTGATTCAATGATTGCAAGTCAAAAAACCTGTGTATAGCACTAGCAGCTTGAGGGGTAGGTGCATAATTCGCTGTGTTACGGAAATGTTTCCATAATAGAGCATTTTGTTCTTTCAGTTCTTTTATTTCTTTCTTTATCTCAGTATGTTGCTGAAGCAAAAATTGCAAAGTCTGTTTAATGTCATGCTGTTCCTTTAAATTTCCTGATGTGTCAAGAGCTGAATCAGAATTTTTAGTGGTCTGATATATCTCATTAGTTTTACACCCAATTTTTAAGTGCACTGCCACATCAACACACTCTCTCAGCTTTGTTTTTGATAAGATATTCTCATCTACATTGCTTCTTCTCTTTTCAGATAAGATTTCTTTTTCTGGTGAATCAAACCATGAGGTTGAATTGTGAATTCTTGTTACATCAGATGTAGTTTTGCTGCTAGTTTTACTTGCTCTGGGTTGCTGATTGTTTATCTCTTTAAATAAGTTCGAATTTAGATTAGATTTGTCTTCTTGGGTGTCCTTCTGAATTCTGCTTGAAATTGGGAAAAAAGCAATATTAGTTAATGTTTTTAACCTATTGTAAAGACATAAAGCTAGGCCAGATGTGATTCAAACAATCTGATACAAATCATTGATAAAAATCATGATTGATAGTAAACTTTTTAAAATTCTGATTCAAATTGAAATTTTCTATTTTGATTTCACAACGATTAACATTATTGTTGTTTAACAGGTATTTCATGTAAGCACATGTTATTTTATAGCAGAATTTCACAATAACATAAAATAACTTTAATTGATTGAATAAAAAAAATCTTATCTGGCAAAATATCACAGGTAATTTCACCTTAATAGTTTTTGTTGGTACAGATGATTGTCATTCCATAACCCTTGCAACCCACATGTAATATCCCCTACTTTGATGCATGCGCACATCCAGTATTTGCGTTAGGACATGCACTGTTTTAACAATTGTGTTGTTCCGTAACTAAATACTTATGTATCTAATGTATTTTTTGTCAAAATTTTCCAATTTTTTCGAGGGAGAATCATTTTTGGTACTTTTAATATAAAGCAGACTGGTTGGAATTGACATAAATTATTAAATCATCAATTTCTTAGACCCATGTGAACATTCTGTACTTTATTTGTAATTGTGAAACTAGCTACAAACTGGAGCCCAGCTTCGAAAAGCCCATGAACTGTGCATTACTACATTATAGGCTTGGTACTGTAAACATTCCAATTTTGCTAAGCACTGGAATTAAATTGCACAAAATATCAAATCTCAATATAACTGCCATTTTTATAATCACATACAGTTATTTAGATGATTTAAAAACCCCTTACATTGTTTTTTCCATTTTTTTTGTGTTTTAACTTAGAAAGTACCTTAAAATACTCTTACCCTACTTACCCAAAAATATTCTTAATGAGCTTAGGGTCATCTTCTAAATGTAAGTCGATTTTTTTCAGGACAACTGCAAGGCGATTGCTGTAAATCGTTAGGGTGTCCGGTTTGATTTGGGAGAGTAAATTGAGGTTTTTATCCCAGTAAAATGGAATTGATTGTTTCATTAAATGTTCATGTAATCTTCGTAACATCTGAAATGTCACATAACAAAACTATTAAAGAAAGTCTCCCCCCACACACACACACACACAGTGAAGAGAACAGCTTTTAAACTCACATATACAAATAACTGTCCAATACTATTCTGCCAGAAGCCATCTTGGGGTTGTCGTTCGCATTCCCAAAGGAACACTGTCTTTATGGCATAACTGGAGAGAACCTTCCATTTCTCTTTGTCACGGAAAAGCTTTAAAACATGAAAGGAAATAAATTTGTAATCCACAGAGAATTATATGGCCAAACCCATTGCAGCTACACCTACCTTTATGAGTTTTATAACATGTTTCATTCCATTTAAATTATTCATTATTTCCTTCTCTTGTTTGTAGAAAGACATTCGCCAATATGTTACATCACTTTCATTTGGAGGTGCCTTGGGCACAACTGTCCATTCCTAGAAAAGTTACAAACTATTATGCAATACTCCTCATGCATTCTGAGATATATTAAATGGCTGGTTCAATTTTAGTACTCTTAAATTCTGAATTTTAGAACTGAAACTTGAAAATTCTAGCAGCAAGGTAACTGAAATTGCATAATGAAAAGAAAACTTTCTAAAATAAAACTTTTCAAAACATCCATTAAAATATTTTATGATATTATTGAGAGATAAAGAGTTTTAAAATATTTATGATATGAAAAAAGAAAATTTTTTTAGTACCTCAAAAACTATACTACATCTACAAAATGATACTCTTATCACATTTTGATACTTTGTACAACAAACGCTACGTAAAGAGAATGTGGGAGTATAACCATTGTCAAGATCACATGCAATCAACTTGACATACAATCGGGACCAGTGCCAGGTGTTTCCTCTAGAATGATTTTTAGTATTAAACTTTCAAAAGTTAAAAATTGATGCCATAGAATAAAGCATAGTTTATTTAAAGTTTTTTTCTTTTTTTCCTAGGGCTTTTATCCAGCCGACAGCCGGTTGCCCTTTACGTCCCGAAGGGACGCATATTCGACCATACACTAGACAAACACTTGCGGGCTCCTCTGATCTGGGGTTAGCAAAACGCGAGACCCTCCGCAACAACACACACACACAAGGGACAAACAGCCATGCCCAAGGCGGGACTCAAACCCGCGACCCTTCGGACCGAAGCGCTGAGTCGGTACTCACTCTTAGCCACCTCGGCCATCCAGGTCGGCTATTTAAAGTTACATGTTTCCTTAGCCCATATACAAATACAATAAGAAAATTTATTTTGTAATATTCATTATAGATATACCAATATTAACTGTGTACACTCTTTGTAATGGATACAGGTAGTATGAGAAGAATCCTGAAAGCAATGAAGATTTAGAACATCACCTTCCAGGCACAATACTTATTACAAAAAGAAAAAAAAAATGGGGAAAAATCTATAAAATATTTTACATTGATATGGGCTCAGAATTGCACTGTAGGGTAATCCCCTAGTTTCCCTGTAGGTAGCTCCAGTCTTTCATACGTTTGAGAATCTTCCGACACAGAAAGTAAGACGCAGCACCAGTAAATAAGTGACAGACCCACAGTCTTGCTGGTAGGAGTTGATCCTATGGCAGGAAAAGAAAACCCTGGCAAAAATTTCTAAGAACAGCTAAAGCTTTTTAAGGCAGGAAGCTAATCTCTCTCGGGGAGCAAGGCTACCACAAATCCTTGCCTCCAAATTGGGAGTTGGGATTGCAGGTCAAATCCCTAGTCCTATTCAAAAGGTTCTCTTTAAAAACCCAAAATGGATTTATTTTAAAGTGACTAAAGCATTGGAAAATGGCTATATGATTTGGCAAGAAATCTAATGAGATTTGGAATCATCGTCCAAAATTTGTTGGCTAACTAGAATGAAGGAAAAAGGAAGAGGAATTGTGAAATATGGGAAATTCAACCTTTTATGAATGGGTGGGTGTAAACCTGTTTCTCTTAGAATGGATGAGGGAGTAGGAAAAAATTAGTCATACTTGATTATTATTTCAACACACGCTCAAAAAGAGTTGCAACATTCCTTCATTATGAAAGATGCAAGTCATTCAAAAGATTCATTTCAGGAACAACTAGTGTCAATAATGAGAAACATTTCAACAAAGTAATAGGAGTGCACAGCATCCCGACAGCTTTTCCTGCTCTTAGTTTTATCACTCAACAACTACTCACATAAAAAAAAAGTGCAGGACATCATTCAATGATCTAAAGTTGAGGGATAAAATCACAATCAATCGAAGTGGCTCTGAGAAGAAAATCCCAGTTTTTCCTCCTCTGTACTCCTGCGGCAAGAAGAGGGAATGTGAAGTAAGACTGGAAGAATTGAGCTTTACAGAAGACGGAGAATATCCTCCTTTCAACTGACATCATCTGACTTGTTCTTGAACCAGAAGAATGCACAATGGGTGGTGAGACATATATCACTAGTAGCCAAGGGTCAGGCATGGATATAGCAGCAGACTGGCATAATCTTACAATTTGGGCTGACGGAAGCCATGAGAAAACCAAACTGACACATCTGTCTTATTCAATCACAGTTGACGCATGCAATCTAATTTGCTGTTTCTTGAATTTGAGGTACTTTAAACATGAGTATTTTTCCTCCTTTTAAGAAACATACCCAATCCACCACTGGATAAATTGTACTGAGAAAGAAATCTCTGGCTTTGAAGGTGAAGGAAAGGTTTGAAAATAAATTTGAACTTCTGCAATTTTAAAAATTTCAGAAATTTTAATGAAAATCAGATCTGTACCATGTTTGAATATTTATTCTTACAAAAGGGCTAAGCATCAGTTTTGCAGTTTCCTTTTAACTGAGAAAAACTGTTTGAAAAGGAAACAAAATTTAATTATAAATCTTTACATAGTGAAGGAATACTGTCTTGATGTTTTAAATGTCTCTATGTATTCTATACAATACAAATACAATTTTTTGATGAAATATGATACATTGAAGTTAAAAAAAAAAGAAAAGTGTCAGGTGGATAGTAACTTTTCCTTACAAGGTGTCAACTACAAACTCACAGGTGTTAGGTGCAATGTGTTACAAAGGTGTTAACTGCAATGATATAACTACAAACAGATGCGATAATAGTAAAAAAATTGTTTATTTTTAACTTTAATGAAACAATATCCTATAACAAGTACAAGCAATACAGAAAAGGGTTCTCTTTTGCCAAAGAAAAAATAACTTCACTGCAAATTAGAACACAGATCCCTCTGTTCTCTTCTTCAAATAAATATTCCATCATAGATCTTTTCTAGAGTTACTCTACTTGATATACCTATCACACAATTGAATTTCAGCCCTTCCAATGTGATTTACAGTGTTCCCTATCTTCAGAACAAAGGTTTGTTTCCATTCTCTAGGTATCTCCAGGTGCTTTTGCCTCTATCCTTATCCAAACTGCTGAATTGACATTCAACTTTTTTGTATTTATCAACTTATTCAATTTGAATTAAATGTATTTGTAGGTATTTGGTGTTTTGGGTCGGTAGTCCGACTTCACCGGCCAGCTACAGGTGTCCCCCTTGCTGGGCCTAGTTAAATTCCCATGCTTGGAGATAAGAGCGACATGAGGCAAACATGACGTATTCTCTTCACCATAACTAGCAAGATCCATCTGCTTGAGCTTTTCTTCGTCACATAGCTACAGAAACCAGGACGATTTTGAAGGAAAGCTACAACTATATTTTTGCCTCAACCGGGAATTGAACCCGGGGGCCACAGCACCAGAAGATAGAACGCTGCCCATGAGCCATCCCACAGGCTTCAATTAAATGATATCTTATTTTATGTGGTGAAACTCAGGTCAGCATTCCTACGTATCCACCTGGTCACGCAAATTTCACTACACTCCTTTCACAATCTAGCAGAGAAAGTATGTATAACTTGAGCGATGAAACAAGTGATTTTAATTTTGCTCAGAGGCTTCTTTTAGGCTTGAGGATCTTTAAATCTGCAGGAAATCTACAACATGGGGCAGCCGACTGTAATTCCCCTCCGAAGGAAGGTGTGTAAGGAAGGATTTTTTCGCCCTTAAATATCCATGGCTTCGATCAGCTTTGAACTTATCAGCACTTTCCTGTAAGTTAAAGTCACATACTTTCATTTCTTATTTTGACAGATGCAGTTATTTGCAAAAGATCATATTCTTCTTACGAATAAAGTCTTTCTGAAGTATTTTTAACAGGCAGAACAAAAACTCATTCCCACCTCTGCCAGCAATATCCTCATGCTACATACACATATATGAGGTATTAGTAACACAAAAATTGAAACAGCTGAGCTGGTGTTTATAAAACATTTCTGAATGTACCAATGTTGACACAAAAAGAACCTGTTGCAGATCCAAGACTGCACAATTGGTTACACTTCCTGGTAGTTCTGATTCGTTTGCACTTATTTCCATTTCGATGCAAGGTTTTTCTGCTTTCCTCTGATGGAGTTCTAATTGTTGCTTAAGTATCTTATTCCCAGATAATCACAATAGACTTATCTTGTTTTGCAGCTTATCTCACATAACAAGTATCACTTCATCATGTGTGGAATGTAAGATTTATAAAGTCTTTAAGAAAATAAGTTTTCTATAATACTTATAACTCATATTATTATTGTGTGGATACTTCTCATTAACTGCTCTTACAAGATGGATCATATTTAAATCTACACTGAGGTACGGCTTATTGCTTCTCTTTCTACTGTAGCGAGAAATGACGCTTTGTGATTCTTCACAGTACTTTATAAGACGTACAAATATGTGATAAGTTTTATCATGTGTGATACATTCCTTTATTCATATTACAAAACTAGCATTTTAAGAAGGACTCTATCACTGAATCTAGTTTGTAGGTTATAATTACCTGTACAAAAGGTGGTTGCTTTGCCAGAATAGTAATGTTCCTTCTGGTCATGTATTATTTTCCTGCTGTCTTCAACATGTTCCTCTCCTGTTCACTTCCAGAGCCTTTAAACTTTCTCTTCTTTGCAAGATTGGTTTAGTAATTTGAGACATTATGCACAGAACTAACATTTAAAATCAGATTGTCACAAACAAGACACATCTATTATAATTACCTAACACCAGAAAATATACATACAGCTTATATTGTGCCTTTTTAAGAAAAATGCTTGGTGACTTAACAGAGATGCCATCTCTTGATGTTCATAGAAACTGCTACCTTAAGGTATTTGCTAGGAGCCTTTGTAAAAGGACACCACTTAATACCTTTCTAATACCATACCTGTGCACATCTCATTTTTTTAATTAGGTGTTTAGACCCTTTGTAAGGTTAAGTGCTCATTAATAAATGCACTTTCTTTTTTTTGAGCAAAAAATTTACATTTTTCAGAAACTTTTGAAAATTTTCTTGGGGAGTTCATATAAAATACCCTTTGAAATTGAAGTATCTTAATGAACTCCTGACAGAATAACTAGTTCTTACTCCTGACATATTTACCAACTTTCAGCTCAAAAACATTATCTGATAGAATTATTCATATGTCATCTAGCCTTCCTGATTTTGACATGTATCTTGTCACCACCATTACCAATCTTATCCATCTTTGGAATAACAATAATAGACCTTAACCCTGACGTGTGGCCTAAGTTACAACTAAGAAACATTAAAGAAGAATTTTATGAGTCACCCAGATAGCCAAGGGCGCTCACAAGAATTTTACAAGCAAAAATTTGAGATAGTATTGTTGAGGTAATTCCAAGTGATAAGAAAAATCTCTAAACAGGCAATCTACATGCACAAATGGAAAGTAATCAGAACAATAACACATTAGGTCAATACGGAGAACAAGAATACAACAAAAATGGATAAAGATTAATTAATCTGTTTCAGTTATATCATAAAATCATGAATGAGTTCTATAAACACAAAAAAGTACATAGGCATTCTTGGTTACAACCAATGAGTAATATCAAATAATGACTAATGAATTATCTAAATAACCTAACAATTTGATAATCTTCCAAATGATTAAACAAGTTTCCAAGATAAACTTCAATCAGCAAACAAATTGCAATTAATTTAGACTAGCCTGTTCACGAATTCTCTGAAAAAGTCAAACCCAGTGCTTCATAATGCAACATATGAAGCACAAAAAGAAATGCCAAAAACTGGTGGACTGAGAACTTTATAACAAATAAGTTATCTGATGAGAAGAAAGAGAAGTATCAAGAAAGGCTAATCATAGGAGTGCATCCAAAACCTACTAGTAAGTACCCAAAATATGCTCTTTCGGTTATTAAACTATTGTTCTTTAATGATCTTATCCTTTTCTTCATTAATTACTACGCTCTTGTATGAGCATTGTATTGAAAACAGCAGGCTTGCTAAAGTTGGGGTGGTGCAGTTTCTGCATTTCCTTCAGTGACAATCATTCAGAACATGGAATATTTTCAAACTCCATTGAGTTGCTTGATTACATTTGAACGTCCTATTTTAACCTCACCAGTATCTCTTACCTCACCTATTTCTTTGGTAGGATAATACACAATATACAGTAAACGTACAGTTTCTTAGCTCATGTAACAATTCTTTATTGCATCAATGATTGGCATCTACTGCTCAGGGTGTCAATTCACACACCCCTCATTTAGGTGGACCGCATTCACAATGAATACATCATCATATCCTCCTGCGTTTTGCAAGTAGGCCCAGTAGCATAACGAAATGAGTCAGGATGAGTCATGATTTATAAAATTAATATTATGGATTCTTTAATCAGGCACATAATACTCCAGCAATGCATAATCTCATTCAAGTCTCATTAACTGAAACTTTAAACAAGGCACAAAAGTCAAGACAACACTATCAACCCCCTAATTCTAACTGCTGCTTATTGACAAGCTTGCTGTTTATTGGCAAGGCTCTTGTCTGAGCGTTATCAAATAAAATGGTGAGCTTCAAACCTTAACAACAACAATCGAAAGACAGTGTCGGGTGTGTCGTGTTTATTGTTAACAATGGTAAAGTGCTTATAACCAATAATGGAAAAATCTGCCTTTATTATTTCATTTTACAAAATTAAAACTGTTGTAAAACCTAAATGAATTACTTTTATTGATTTAGAAACAGGGTTACATAATCTACCAAAGCGGAAAAAATCATTCTTCTGGAAGATGCTGTTTTTAATCTTTTAATGAATCAATTGCAAAGTATCTTGTAATTAATATTTTTTTAAATCGCAAAACCTTCAGCCTAAAAATAGGCCTGAACTTTAAACCACTGCGTACGCCTCCCTGCTTACCTGCAACACCCTCACTACCAGAGCTCTCACTCATGATTATTGATAATTTCTGATAGCACCATTATCTCTGACACACTCTGGTCCAATCCTCAAGTGATCAGACACTCCAAGCATTGCTATTATCCCAAAGCCTGCCCTCAGCATTATCTTAGATTATTGATTTTACTAAAGACCTTTCTATATGCATTGAATTTCATCATGTTTCATTTCTCTTTTCATTTACTAGACCCACCTATAAGATCTTGTTGTTTCTGACAATCTGGTGATGATATCTGATTACTAACTACCTCCATTTTTAAAAACATTTTCACTTGGCTGATAACAAACTATTTTGAATTTCTTTCCTTTTCTCACTATAATTGTCTTTTTGTTTCATTTGTCAATCTTTTAAGTGATTATGAATTTCATAAAGTTTTTTTCTCTGTGATTTTACAAGCAGTAGAAAAGTTCTTTGCTTCCTAGACACCAATAGTTCTGCAGTGATTTCAGTCCTTTACATCTTCTTCCTAATTCCTTCATTCCCATCCCTTCTTTGTGCCTGTTCTTCTTCTTCTTCTCCTCGTTCAAAATCAACTATTCACTCCCACAGTCTTTTCAGCATGACTAGCAGATTGGGTGTATAATGGACTTCAGTTCCCCAACTTTCAATTCTCCAAATTTGTGCAGACTCAAGTTCTGGTTCTCAGATGGGGATGTGGGTTGACATCCCTGTTCTAGCAAAATGTTAAGTTTGTTAGTTTATGTAACAACTCTTTATTGCAACATTACTTGGTTTCCACTGCCCAGGGGGTCTGTCTGTACTGGTGGAACGAAGAAATTGCACAGCTAAGGTAGAAGTGCCTCCCAGTGAAAAGGCTACACCAAAGAGCACAAGGAAGAGAATCCAAGGTTTTCCGACGTCAACAATAACTCAGATTCCCGGCGCAATCTAAAAAGAGTCATCAAGGACAGCAAACGCCGAAGCTGGGCTGAGCTGTGCAATGAAGTAAACAATGATCCATGGGGAAGACTTTACAGAACGGTAATGGGCAAAATGAGGAACCCGCATGTGCCTGACTGCGCAACCACTCTTCATAGAATTGTCACCACGCTCTTCCCAGAAATCCAAGAGCAGCTTCTGGGGCTCGAGGCGAGACCTAGAGAGGACTACTATGAAATAGCCTCTGTTACAGAAGAAGAACTCAAACTCGCTTGTGAATGGGTGGGGAACAACAAGGCTCCAGATCCAGACAGCATCACAAACATCGCTCTCGAAGTAGCAATTAGAACTTGCCCCAGTCATTTTAAAGATGTTTATGAATTGTGCCAACAAGAGAGATTCCAGATAAATGGAAGATGCAGTGACTGGTTCTACTTCCAAAAGGGAAAGGTTCAATATTCAATTGTCCTACCAGCCTGTATGCATGATTGACATAGCTGGGAAAGTATTGGAGAGATTGATATGCAGTCATGTGGAACAAGCGATGGAGAGCATGGGAGGGCTTGAGGAAAACCAATATGGATTTCGAAAGGCAAGATTGACAATCAATGCCACTCAACATGTAGTTGACATAGCCCGAAAGGCAATACAAGGTGAAAGATGGAGAAGGGGTAGGAAAAAATATTGTGTAATTGTTGCCCTAGATGTTAAGAACGCCTTCAATTCGGCGAGATGGAACTGCATTCTAAGAGCTTTGCAGCATATGAGAGTGCCACAGTATCTGATTAAGATCATCGTCAGTTACTTTACAGGAAGAACGCTGTTGTATCGCACCGAGGATGGTCAACCGACTCACAGAGTTACTGGAGGCATTCCACAGGTCTCCGTATTGGGCCCCTACTGTGGAAAATAATGTATGATGGCGTTCTCAGAATACAGATGCCGGAAGGTGCCAAGATCATTGGTTTTGCGGACGCCAAAGCGCTCACTATAGTGGCCAAACATGTAGAGGAGGTGGTTGAAATTGCCAATGAAGCCATATCTTTAGTCCGCCGATGGTTAACCTCCGTCAGCTTGCATTTAGCAAACTATAAAACTGAGGCAATTCTCATCATGAGTAGGAAGGTGAGAGAATCACCTACAGTATGTCAGCAATAAGGCGGCAAAAGCAATGATGGTCTTGATGAGACTAATGCTGAATGTTGGAGGACCGAGGCAGGAGCGGAGACGACTGCTGTCAAATGTCACCACTTCGATCCTGCTATATGCTGCTCCAGCGTAGGTAGCAGCAATAAATACAGCATCAAGCAGACAGAAAATAGTCTCCGTGTACAGGAGACGTGCACTGAGGGTGGCTTACACTTACCGCACAGTCTCGTGTGATGCGGTGTGTGTAGTGACAGGCATGCTTCCAATCAAGCTCCTAGTGGCAGAATGTCACAGGCTCTACCAACGCCGCAGACAGAACAAAGGAAATGAAGACCCCACGGGCCACACAGAAGAGAGATGCAAGTACATGATTCAATGGCAGAGACTATGGGACAGCTCGCAAAAGAGGGAGATAGACACATTGACTCATCCCAAATATAGAAGTATGGGAAGGGCGAAGCTATGGCGAGGTGGACCGTCTCACGCTGCTCTTGACTGGACACGGCTGTTTCTGAGAGTATCCCTTCCACTTCCACCAGACTGAAGATACAGTGTGCCCTCACTGCTCCCCAGTATCAGAGGATGCAGAACACATTTTCTTTGTCTGCCCTCAATTCGAAGAAGAGAGCACACTTCTCTGACGGCTACTCGGACAGCAACTGCAGCCCGAGAACATTATAGGGAGAATGCTGGCTTCTACAGAGAAAGGGAAGCAGTGGCGGCCTTCGTGGCCCAAATAATAAAGAAGCTAAGACTCGAGGAGCGGATGAGAATGGCATCCTAGGATGATGCCAAAGGGCTAGGGGGCGCACGCCCTATTCGTCCCTGCGAAGTAATACCTAACAGCAGTTCCATGGGGGTGAAGAAGCCTAGGTAGGTGGTTTTAGTGAGTAAAAATGCATTAACCACTGATCACATCTTCCAGTAAATATACTCAAGTTTTAAAGCATTATATACGATAAAACAATGAAATACAAATTGTTTATGATCAAATAACTCTATGATAAATGGGTAGAAAATTTATCTGTAGTCTCTTGTGTAGTAAAAATATTGAAGGTAATTACATTGATGTCAATATGATATCAAATCACTACCACTTTCTTGATTTAACAATATGCCACAACTGAAATGTCAATAAAATGGAATAAAACAAAATCTCTAACCTTATGAACAGCTCCTTTGGGTAATTTGCGAACTGGAGCTGATGGCAAATCTTTATCAGGAAATTCAAAAACGGGAACCAAATCTACTGAGTATTCAGATAGGTCCAATTGAGGCTGTGAAACTATCACAGTGAAAGCAGGGCCAGAAGCACTTCTCTTTATCTAAAAAAGAAAAGAAAACAAAAACAAATTTAATTAAGATTTCCAATTTTCAGTTCTCTCAGACATTCTCCAACTTCTGACATCATCTGATATAATCCCATGAAGAGGAATTAAGAACTTTTTAAACAATAGTCTCATTTCACATTTCTCATATCCAGGATGGAAATCATGAGTGCTTCAATTCAGTCTTCAGACCATGACAAACTTAAGTTTAAGTTTGGATCTTAATTAAACTTTGTTCAGTTTCCATATTTTTCAAAGAGTATTATATTGTGTTTACGTGTGGAGGAATCCACATTATGCAAAAAGTCATAATCTAACAATAGATGTGTTATGCTTTTCTAAATAGTTCTTACATGAAAAATTGTTGCTAATTGTTTAAAGATAAGCAGAAAAATATTTCATAATTTACATGTGGCAGAAAACTGAATTAAAATATGAAACTTCTTTCTTGAATTGGCACACACTTGGATGATTGCTTAAAAAGCTATTAAGACCCCTCATTTCAAAGTTTTCAGTTTAAGAACATCACAAACCATATTGTTCCCGAATACAAGTGATGCAAGGTCTTTATACAGAAGAAAAAGTAAGGGTTATTTTACCACAGTATTTTGTAGTGAAACACGATCTAAAGCTTGGGTGAATACCCCTTGCATCCACTGCATAAAACCTGTTCTCAGAAGAAACTTTGTTTTGGGGTCAATCCAGGATTTTAAAATTCTCTCTCTGAAAAGATAAACATACTTGTGAATATTCCAGTTCTATCATTTCTATATAGCAAAAAATTATTGAAGAGTAATCCTGATTGAGGTAGGTGTTACTTCAATCATAATTACAACAATTATGTGTAGTGTCCAATAGAATGCATTATTAAAAAAAATAATATGATGTTGTACGATTAATCTTGATAGATTCAAGCAATGTTCTGCATAAATTTGTTTAATTATCTATTAAAAATACTAATACATATTGATAATGGTTCTATTTTTTATAATCTTGTACGTCTAGTGTTTCATGTACCCCTTATTAGCACATTTGGTGTTTTATTGTTGTAATTTGTGCCACAATTTGTGTTTACTTAAGGAAATAAAACAGATGCACCGTTGAGGTGGTTGCCTCTGGCGGATCAGTTTACCCTAGCCATTCACGGGTCGTGTTTTGGCATTACCACGCCGACACAAACCTGTGTAGGCAATGGATAATCAAGTTCCCCACGAGTCAGTCCACCACAAGTGGATGCCATCAAGAACATACAAAACTAAGATGCTGAATGGCAAAATCAAAACAGATTAGAGTTAAAATGTGCTCATTGTGCCCAGTCTGTTTTCAATGCAGACAGTAAGATCAAAAGTAATGAAAATGGCTGAATATAGAGGAAAAGATACCTATCATGTACTTGGGCCTATGAATAAAAAGATTAAGTGAATGAAATAAGCATCCCATATCTCACAATTACTGTTATTGTATTGGATGATGATGATGATGATGATGATGACGATGATTATTATTATTATTATTATTATTATTATTATTATTATTATTATTATTAATTATAAAATACTTACAAATTTGGCACATCATTAAGATGTTTCTTGATTTGTGATTCATCAAATGAAATTACTTTGATTTTTACAAAACCCGGTTGCTTTTGATCATAAACTATCTGAAAATGAAAGCAAAATTTGTCTGTTTGGTCACTCAACTATTTTCTTACTTTGAAAGTGGTTGCATTAGGCAACAACTAACTAATATATAATGTTGGGAAAAACCTCTTTTTGACACACATATTTGAGATATAAAAGAAAAAGAAAAGTTCACAAGATATCTTTATTCTGTTGACAAAATGTATTAACTTTCATTCGCAAAATATTCATTAGAATATTCAAGCTATCGTAGAAAACCATTCTTTACTATTTTAAAATTATGAAACAAATATACCTATTTATTATAAGTTATAGACAAATATCATCTATGTTATTTACCACTGAGAACATCCCCTCTAAATATAATATGTTAAGGAAAGATGAAGGATTACTCCATTTTATAAGAAACCATGGACACAAAACTTTGTGAGTGTATTACTGTTGGACAGAGAATTACCCCCTAGGGGAACCTCAAAGAGATTTACTATGAAAAAAATTCACACATTATTGCATATTTGGATTGACAGGCACACATAGAACCCAAAAAACACATTACACTGGAACCTACTTTACTGTTGTGCATAACTCAGACACAAAGCATTCCTGTATAGAATATCAGTTATGTTTTCAATACCATAATCTACCAAATGAGACCATTTTGAATGTCCTATAAAATATTTTTAGGGTTCTGTCATTCCATAACGCATATTGCCAGAAATGTTGGAAGTTCTGTTCAAGTTTGAAGCTATTTTCACTTTTAAAACAATTATGTAAAAAGTTCTGTTTCTTGAGGATTGCAATTTTTTCCAAAACATTTTGAGCCTTTGTGTTGGGGGAGGGGGGAGGGTCACTGTGGATAATCTAATATTTGGATGAAGAGATCAAGTAGTGGATATGTGAGGAAGTACGTGGTGAACATGTGAGTGAACATGCAGAGAACATAGGAAAGGACTATATCAGGGAGCATGTAGTAAAACATACTGGGAATCAGAGAGAAGAATAAAGGGAAGATTCAACTCTTCTAGTGATCCCTACTCTGTAGCAGCTACTCTGGTTGGTCAGATAAGTTCAAAAATTAGAAATCTATGTAAAATCAAATTGACACATTAATAACCCCATCATGATACTATTAAAAAAAGATTTACAAAGTGCAGAATGTTAGCACAGGTCCTAGTAGTATATATATGAAAAACTTTACCAACGTCAGAATAGCCTTTTTCATTCTGAAAAAATATTGTAGCACTTATGATCAGTGATTTTTAAATCTGCTAAATTGAATTGACAATTTGTAATTGGTATGTAAGACTTTGAAACAAAGTTAATGCAGAACAAGTAAAATAAATATCAGTCTTCCTTCAGTATTCCAGAGATAGTAGAAGCATTTTACATATCATATTCTAAAGAAAAATGCCATATGAAACAAGAATTGAAAAATAAGTACTTACTATTAATAAATTAGAATTTAAAAAATCTATTTACAAATATTGGTACCAACAAACCAAGGTATGTTTAAGAATGAGTCAACTTGAAGAGTTTATTCAAGCCAAATTCAATGGATTCTTTAGAAGATGAAGTCCAACACTGAGCTTGAACACATCAAATTCAATTTAAAGATTGGGGGAAAATAATATTTTTTTAAATATAAATACCTTGCATTCTGCTGGCAAAACAAATATTAGATTTATATCAAACTCATCCGGTTTGCTTATTCTCAGATTTTCATAAAAACTTCCAGTATAAACATTGTTCTTGTAAAGAAACTTAAAAACTTCATTGTTCTTCATTTGTTTGACAATGCATTCCAGTACCTGACAAAAAGTGTCACAAAGTGCGAAGGTACAGTTCTGATAAGCAAAGTAACATGCTTATATTTAAGAATTACTTTTATTACTAACATATTTTTTAAAATATGTGTCTTTCTGTAAATCTTACAAATAGTTTTCAGAGTACTTAACACAAAAATAAAATATTACAAACCTGCTTTAAATGGTCATTGTAGCACTTCTTGTCCTTATCAGACAGTCTTATTGCTGAACTTGAAATTTCTTGTAATGCAGAATCTAATGCATTATATTTTTTTTCATTCATTTTTGAAACAATGTCAGAAATGTTATATGGACTTAAATTATAACTATTATTGCAATGTTATTACAGTATCTGAAATAAATATATTTAGAAGATAAATTATTAATAATTCATGATACAGGTAGAATAAAAAAAAATATAAACACTCATACTTCAAACATAAATATTGCATAGAGCAGTAGCTTAAGAAATTCTAATTAGTGAATGTACCCAAAATTCAATTGAACTACAGGCAAATTACAAATCACTTCATTATTCATGCAACTTGGTTGCATCAATATTTTCTAAAATATTTTATATATAATATGGAACTGTAATATAATTACTGTAATATTGCTGTATAATTATTACAGTAAAATTGCACTGAAATTTCTTCAACTTACCTGATAAGCCTTCAAGTTTTCTACAAGCACAAATTTAAAAAACTTTTTTGTCTTCTTCCACTAACTTCCTAACTGCACATTTATACCCCCAAAGAACAAAGAAATAAATATAAGATAATAACAATTCAGATAAGTTTCTGATAAGATAAAAATGCAAAAATTCACTGACAGGAGCTCTTATTATTCGATGAGAAACTCATATTATTGTTTATTTAACTACTCTTTATTCTGTAAATAAGATGTTCTATGCTAGCTCTGCATGTAAGTCTGCGCACTTCTTACATGAATGAACTGACGTGTCTCAACTCAGTTTGGTGTTAAATGAGCCGCCCATTGGGTTAAACCTTCTTTTATAATAATGTGCGGTGCATGCGCACACTGTAAATCGTCGGGGGAAAAACTCCTCTTGAAACGAACGCGGTAGGGGGATACTTGCCGGGAAATCCCCTTAATTGGAAACACCAACATTATATTATATTCACTGAAACGAACAATCGGAAATTTTACAACGGCCCAGGGAGTTGTATTGAAATTACGCAAACTGTGAACGTCGAACTTTACACTTATTACGACGCACAGCCACAGATATTTTGATAATTATGCTGCGGAATATACGCCACGGACTATGACGAGGTTAGGAATGCAATGATGGTGTATAGTATGTGGTGGCATTACTTGAAGGTAAAATTTGGGCCAATGAAATCGCGTTGATGTGACGTGTTAGAAAGAGAGAGAAAATACGTTGCGCAAGTTGCAACACAACCAGAACACAATTAATCCACAACGACAGATAATCGAAGGGGATCACGGTTTCAAAAACTGTCAAATTCATTGTAAAGTAAAATCTCAAGGGTTTAAATATTTCTAAGAACTTCCGCTTGGTTGAAATTGGTACAAATACGTTTTACCATCTCCCATATTATTAGTTATACAGAGAACGTATTACAATGCTAAAGCCGAAAGGTGTCATTTTTACATTCTCGCATTTACTAACGCAAAACCCAATTATGGTGAACAACCTCTACTGCAAAGTATCTAAAGATCATTTTTAATAAATCACCGCGATGCCCCTACCATATCGCCGCGACGTACCGTTTGAAACCCAGTGCTGTATAAAGAAAGATTTTAATAAAATATTATAATTCCCATCGCTGATATCAACAACAAAAAATACACCGCCCACAAAACGTACGAATAATTAAGTGAATAATAAATCAACTACTGATGCTAACAGCACATACTTTCTCCCCCGTAGTAATAATTACGTAATACTATTTATACACAGCAATTTCAGTCATCTCAGTCATTTTTTGTCCATTACAAATTGTACTCATTTTCACGTCATGACGGCACAATGGGCTCTTATGGACAATGTTATTCTTACGGAAGAATCTCATGCACTGTTGCCATATCGATTGTTGAAGTAGAAAAACAGTCCTGTAGAGAAAATGATGAGGAACACAAAGGTAATCATGAAAAAGTGGCATTCATTTGCTCTTTAAATAAAATAATGAAAACTCTGGATTTCTACGGAACTGATTTTTTAACACCTTTTCATTCAGACTGTTAAAACAAATTTAGCTAGTGGTGGAACAGAATGGCACTGACTTTCTCGTAGTAAAATGTTCTAATATCCTTGGTGTAGACTCGCTTTACAGTCTTGCTCTCTTGCCAGCAGCCGTATATCGCCACCCAAAGTACAATTTTAGTTTTAAAATTTTTTTTTCAACTTTTCGTTTTCCTTATAGTAGAATTGAAATATTGCTTTGAGAATATTAACGAAGAGTAAAACCTCGTCCTAAATGGCAATTTTTATTGAAAAATTTAGAGCTGTTTTTAAGAATATGACGTTTATGCGTTAATGCAAATGCGAAATTTGAAGCACTTTTTCAACATTATTACAACACAAAATTACATTTCTGTAATTTTTGAAAAAACAAAAAATGTACTAAAATGAACTTTGCGTCATATTAGACAGTGCAATTAGCACTATCCGTTGGAAAAGTTTGAAGGAAATATTTGGTCACATTTTTGAGAAAATGGCATTTGAGCGTTTCTGAAATTGCCGAATTTTGAGTTCATTTTCATAGAAATTTTTCCAGAAATTTTATATAACATTATTTAAAACACATGTACTCATAATTACCATAATGTCTACAAATTTTTGGGTAATGTAAATATTAACGTGAGAGACGAGTCAAAAAATTAAATTTTTGAAATAAAAAAAAAACAAGAATAAAGCACTATGGCATTTATGCCATCTGATACAGTGCATTTAGCACTATCCATGCCAAAAATTTAAAGAAAAAAATTGCAGCCGTTTTTGAGAAAATGTTTTTGCATTTTTTAAATTGCAAATATTGCACGCAATATTGTGCGAAAACTACTAAAATTCTCAAAAAAAGCTTCATGACCTTATTAAAAGAACTGATTATGAGCGACAAATTTCGTTTGAAGCAAAAATCTCTATCTTTAATTTTGAAGTTGCAGGAAGACGCTGGAAATAATTCATATTTTTAAAATTTTCGAAAAATTCAGAGTTAACCGTGAAAATCGGGCACACGCCATCTTTATACATGTATTTTACTCTATTCTGGCAAGAAATTTAAAGAAAAAATTTGGAGCCTTTTTAGAAAATTTTGAAAATGTCTGGGGGTCTTCATGTAAAGTACCCCCAAATTTTAAAGAATCTTTTTCAAAATCTCAAAGCTTCAACTAGAGTTTTAATGAGAGTATACTCTCTGAATACATCTGTGTATTTGATGTTTGTTTTGAAGTCGAGCCGCGCGCGACATAAAGACGACGCGAGGTTCGACGGGAGAGGCAACGCCAGACAGAGCACAGATGCAGAATGTGTAACCCGCCGAAGGGCTGTTGGAAGTGTTTGTTTATAAGATGTCATCAGCGGAATGGACCATCCAAGACAATACTCGAATGATCACAAAAAGCCCTTTCGAGAATTTTATCTTTCTGGGTACTCTGGCCAGTCAATTTTTGCTGGTGAATGTAAGTGAAGATGGTGAGTGGGAAGTGGTAAAGAAAAGTATGTACGTAATATAGTGAATCGTGTAGTGGGTCAATTTTAAATTTAAAGAGGATCACAGGGAAAATGGTAAATTAATGAAAGGCGGTAAAAAGCATTTTCAAAATATTCGAGAACTTAAAAGGAAAACATCCAAAAACGGAGACAATCGTTTGAATGAATTTTGCAGAGCAACGGGCATTAGCTGATATTCCTTCTTTGGAATAAAAATGGAAAATGAGAATGAAGAAATAGCGACCCCGACAAAAATAAATTTAACTAGACTGAAGTATAAAATCAGTAAGGAAATGAAGTTCGATGATTTTGTACATGTATGGTACGTCTCAAATTCCATGCGTTTATATTTTAACATGTTCCTGCAACAATCGTATATGTAATGAAAAAAGTTAATGATTGACATTTACCAAATTTCAAATATTCTACATTTTATCGCTTTTTGATAGAAATAGGATTTGAATTTGGAAAGCGAAAAACAACAACACAGAAATGATACAATAATGTGCCGATATTTATAACTACGGGAAATGCGACAGTTTAGAAATGAGAAAAGTAACATAATGTACTACATTGAAAGTTGGATAAATGTTGATCATATTGTTTCGTTTATTGTGTAAATTAATTAATGAATATTTGACGGCACAATCAACATTTTACGATTTTTTTCTCTTCCTTTTAAAAGAGTATTCCTGACGCGAACGTGTCGCGTCAGGAAGAATGCGCGGATTCTTCATAAGACCCATAGTGCCTTCGCAACGTGAAAAGCAGTATTAGTACAACGGCCGTCTCGTGAGACGGAATGCCATTGTCGCATTCCAATCTGATATTAGTTCAGTCAAATGGTACTCAAAAAGGTAAATAATGGAACGTTTTGCTGTAGTTTTGATATTTGTTTTCTGTGTTTTTTTTTTTTTTGGAGGGGGGTTCTGAACATGAATATCAGGTATGCTAACAAAAATGTCCGGAAACCCCTTTTTATACAAGAAATGTGTAAAAATTACGACTTTTTTAAGCTTTTTTCAAAATAACTCAAAAGCAATCCATTTTTCGTAAATAATGGTCCTATATGACATGAATGGAGATAAAATTAACTACATTTAATGTCATTTAGTCTTTTCCCTCCAATTAACAGTATAACCGTGAGAGCACTGCAAAAATGGGTGAAATAAAAAAACATGAAAAAAGAAGCATCTCAATATATTTCCAGATAACTTAAAAACTATTCATTTTTCGTAAATATTAAACCGATGTAAGATAAAAGACTATAAAATTGCCTACGTTTTATGTGTTAAAGGTTTTTTCTAGGATCAATGGTCTCGCTGTTAGTGTGCAAAATGTGCTTAGATCAAGGTGTAAGATATTTCTAACACCGTGGCTTGGATATTACTGCGAAAATGATGATCCACTTAACCTCCCTCACTCACTAATTCTTGTATGTAATTTAAACCCAATAGAGTTCTGTACAAATAAATAAGGCGGGTTTTGAATAAGTTCACCGTTTAATTTAAAAAAGAAAAAAGTAGGTAATTAATATTTTGGAACACTGCAGCGTCACCGACACGTAAGTTTCTGAAGTCCAGACAGACTTCTGCTACCATGCATACAAATGAAATTAGCGTGTCTTTTTATTACTATAACTTAACTTACTAAGGCCTATATGTTTCTAATGATTGTCATTGGTCATTGGGTTATCAAGGTCCTCTTGCATTGGTACGTCAGGTTGAATGACTTCATCTTGACTTGTTCTGGCTCGTAACTTGCCTTTCAGGTCATTATTAGAATTTATTGCCATATTGTCGCAACACTTCTCGCGGTTGAGGTAAGTTAGATCAGGGCTCATCACGTTTTCGCTCCGTAGAGCCACGGCCTCCTCTACTAATAGTATTTAGTAGAGGAGGGCATGGTAGAGTCAAGGCCGATTGCTCCCAGCTGTCAGCGGGCGGTCGGGAGGGGAGCCAGCGGGAGCACTATGAGATTCGTGTCAAACCAGCACCCTCTCCACACAGGCCTCGGTGCTACGTCATTTCCGAACTGACTACGTCACTACGAGTAGGTATATTGAAAATTTTCTGAAGGGGGCTTTGGACATTTTCGCAAAACTGATTCTCACTCTCAGTATCGTGGTGTTCGGTAGTTTCGTTGTGCTACTGGTACTTAAGTTCGCGAGACCGTGTTTCTGTGTGAAACTGAGAGTTTCGAAAATGGTTTTTTCGTGTTGTGTTCCAAATTGTAAGGGAAATTATCCAACGGGACCGAAAGTGCAAGTGTTTTCGCTTCCGTGTGAAATTAAGAATGCAGAAATGAGAAGGAAATGGCTCAGCGCTGTGCCACGCGATTTTACACCTTCCAATTATACAGAGGTAAGCATCTTTTAGTGTTATTAAACATATTATAGAATTATTATGTACATCCAAATATTTCTTTTGACGTTATATTTGTGATAGATGCACGTTTTATACACATTTGTCTCAACTACTAAAAGTGAGGTTAAGTGTATAGTTTGTTACAGGAATTAGTGTTGCGAAATGAGAAACCGATTCATGTACTTTAGAAATGACTACAATTGTAGTCGATAAATATGAATTTATTAACTTTCTTAATACTCTTATGATATATTTTTTGTGCATTTAATATTTCCTCAAATGAAAATAGTTCTGTCGTGCGAGTAGCTCTATAGTAAAGAACTGAAATATTTAAACTCTCGCTACTTATAAATTTAGAATGTTAGTTTCATAGGTAGTAAAATGTGTTGAAGGTGGCTAATGTAAGATGTCCATATTAATATGGACATGTGAATAAAGAGAAATCTTCATACACTATAGTAATTTCTTTAATATCATTAACAATTTCTAAATTTTTATGCAATATTCAGTATTGTATTTAAGAACAAGTGTCATTATAAAATTTAAATATTTACAAAAAGCATACATGGGAATACCTATATTGTGTGTTTTATATTCCAATTCCCTGTGTATTCTGACAAATTATATAGGAATTAATAAAGATAAAATGCTGAAATTAGATTACCCAGTAGTAAATTAGTATTTTCTCTTTTATTAGAAAATACTCTCTGATCTACTACCGAAAATTAATCAGCTGAATTGTATGTTCGTACCTACGCATCTTCCGCGTACCCTATTGTATTATTACAACTTCAATATTTACTTTTATAACTACGGTAATTATTAATATTGGGAATATTACATTTAAAACCTGGGCACGATTAGCACGTAGGCCTTTCGGCGTGTAACCTTGCGTTATTAGGTAAAACAGCGCTTGCCTTCTAGAGGTGACGTCACCCTCCAGAACCAACCTATTATCCTTATGATCCAATCAAGCTTCCTGATATACTAGACATAGGATTAACAAACATTAATAGCAATTTTCACTCAACTCCGCATTTTGAACTAGACTCCGATCACCTTCCAGTCTTAATTTCTACAGATCAAATCCCCCCACCCCATTCACCCATTCCGGCATTAAATACTTACAACTTAAATTGGTCCAAATTCAAAAACAATGCAAAACCAAATACCCAATTTTAAAATACTAAACTCTCCACCGGAAATAGACCAAGCAATAACGCAACTAAATAATATAATAATCAACACAATTAGCAAACTTAATCCTGAACGTCCGAACACCCTTCGAAAACACACATCAAATAAACTACCGAAAAGCATTATCAAAATCATAGAAACTAAAAATAAAACTAGAAGGTTATGGATGGCACTTAGAATTCCCTCACTTAAAAAAGAACTAAATACACTAACCAAAATCAGTAAAAAAAAGCTCTAGAACACTATAAACAAACTAAATACAATAATATCATTCATTCATTAAATACACGAAATAACTCTCTCTGGAATTTCACTAAAAGTATACTCGGAAAAAAAACCATAATCCCACCACTAGCTACTCCAAATGGAAAAAAATACGCTACCGCCGATAAAACGGAAGTATTAGCCGACCACTTCGCATCAACTTTCACACCAAACATCACACCTCCTCTCCCAGATCACACCCACATCCAACTCTTTGCGAATTCCCCGAATTTCAACGTACCACAAAAAATTAAGTAAATCTCTCCACATGAAACTCTAAAAGTTATCAAATCCCTTCCCAATAAAAAAGCTCCCGGCCACGATAAAATAAATAATATAATTCTCAAAAACCTACCCAATCCTGCCATAGCTTTCATTGTAAACATATATAATTCATCTTTAAGAACTGGCTACTACCCTACTACCTGGAAACATTCTATCATCCTCCCGATTCCCAAACCTAATAAGAATCATAGCATCCCCGATAACTACAGACCCATAAGCCTCCTCCCCACTTTAGCAAAAATATTCGAGAAATTAATTCTAACAAGATTAAACAACTATATTAAAAAAATTCACCTCATACCTTTCTACCAATTCAGATTCACTAATAAACTATCCACAGCACACCAACTGCTGCGTATTTCAGAAAATCTCCACTCCTCCTTTCAAAAAAAACAATATTCAATAGCAGTTTTCATGGACATCGCTAAAGCTTTCGACAGGGTATGGCATGAAGGCTTAATTTATAAACTTTTATCTATAGGCACCCCTATATACCTTTTCAAAATTATTACAAGCTTTCTCACAAATAGAACTTTCTCAGTTTCAATAGAAAATCAAAATTCGAACCCTCGCCCTATCTCTGCCGGTTTACCTCAAGGATCACCTCTCTCTCCCCTACTCTATAACTTGTACACAGCCGATATGCCTACATCAAGACTAACAAACATAGCCCAGTTTGCAGATGATACCGTAATCTACATGTCCCACTCCTCAATTAATTACATAGCTAACGAAATCCAATCTCATTTAAATAAAATAGAAAACTGGGCAACGAAATGGAAGATTAAAATCAACCCCGCGAAATCTACAGCTAAAGTCTTCACTTTCAGACCTTATTCCTTCCCCATGCCATTTAAATTGAACAACAATACAATCCCTTGGACTCCTCACAACAATGCAGTTAAATACCTGGGTCTTCACATGGATACTACACTCAACTGGAAAATACATATTGATACAAAAGTCCAACAAACCAAAGCCAAAATAATACAGCTAAAATCACTTATAAATAACAGTAAACTTTCACTAAATAACGGTATCACCTTATACAAAACCATCATTAGACCTCTTCTCCTGTACGCTTGTCCAATTTGGACAAATGCTGCCAAGTATAATATCAACAAAATTCAGGTTATTCAGAACAAATACCTAAGAACTATCACCCACGCCCCCTGGTTCATGTCCAATAAGCAATTACACCACGAACTTAACCTAAAACCCATCGCACATCACATAGCCTTTCTTGCCAATAACTTTTATTCTAATCTAACACTCATCAATCATGAAAGACATAAATTTAGGAAAATATAATGAAAACCCAACTAGAATAAAAAACCGATATCCAGTTCATTCTTTTCTCAACATTTTTTCAAACCTCAGTAATTTTTAGTGGTGCTCGGTGAGTCCCCTCGTCAATTGTAGTTTAGAGTTAGTATATAAGAATTAGATATAAGCCAACCATACAAATGAAGAGTTTCTTGTAAACTGAACTTTGTAAGTCAATCCTATACAAAATAAAAATTTAAAAAAAAGGTGACGTCACGACAGAGCGCCCAGGCCTTAGTGGAGAGGGTGTTGGTCAAACACCGGGGTACAAGAATTTCAACGGTGCCGCAAATTTTATGACAAACCAAACATTTTATATTATATCCAAGTTTTGAAAAAAAATTGTTCTTCCCATTTATTTTTAAAAATTATCGGACTGTTATTTCGAGAGCCGCTTGCTTCCTCTTACATGACAACACGTTTTGCAGTGACGTCTTGTGTGAAACAGATCTGTCCGCCTTATCGCTTCTATCTCAACATACACACACCCCTTCCCCCACCCCGGCTTCGCTCGCTCCCGCCTTCCGCTTCGGGCACTGCCGACCGCTGTTTGCTCTCGAATCGTCTTTCGAATGAGCCCTGAGTTTGATATTAACCCGTCTTCTTACAGTCACTTTTTTGAATTTTTTTTGTGCATTTGCAGGAATCAAATCTAAAAAAATTAGTAGAGCAGGTGGAACTAATATTTTGTTATTAAAGGCTCAAGACCATTTCTCGTCCTTTTCCATCTCCACTCTCCTGGATTCTTCGCACATCCGGCCATTGCAGAATCTGATGAACTCTTAAATAGGATGCAGATAGTGGTAGTGCTTGAACATTGAATGTTTTAAAAGGAAAATATATATTCCTAAGATATTATAAGATCTTTTTCATTTTCTGGGGGTTGTGCAACCGTGCAACCTAAGCACGAGCCGTCACTGGACTCCAAAGGGAAGAATTTGCTTATACTCAACGATCTGCCTTCATTTACAAAGCAAAATGTTTTGGAGTCCAGTGGCGGCCCGTGCTTAGGTTGCACGGTTGCACAACCTCCAGAAAATGAAAAAGATCTTATAATATCTTAGGAATATATATTTTCCTTTTAAAACATTCAATATTCAAGAGTCTGCAGCAATATCGATGTATATGAAATCATTTTGAAACCAAAGAGCGTCCAACTGGCGCTCTCTCCAGTGCCCGGTGCCTTGCCAGTAATTGCACCATGATATTGACTGTATTAATGGGTTTACTCATTACTCTTTGGCCCTTCGATTTAACACGGGGAACGTACGGCCTTTTGGTTGGGTAACCACACTACTGGCGCTGTCTAGCGCTGCGCGGCGATGGAGGGAATCTCAGGGGAATACCCATATTCTGTCTTCGTCTGACGCATTGCAACTTAGTTTTATGATTTTCACTTGTTATTGAAAGTACACAAGTTCAGTATTGACGATATTCAATGCATTGTTTATGATATTTGGAGACTGTTTTCATTTGATATTAGGTTTGTTGATTCAAAACGTACATTTGATGAGTTCTTTGTGTAAAGGCGGCCGTTCTGGATGGAAGCCCCTTAAGGCCCATTCACAATGCAAACACAAACATTAGCATGACACATAGACGTAAACATTAACATAAGTGATAGACTGAAGTATTCACAATGTAGAACATAAACGTAAGCAAAATAAGAGTTTTTATTGGCTGTGAGACATTCTAGTTTACTATTGGTTGGATGTGAGAATCGATTTAGAGATATCGATTGTGTCCATGACGGGGGAGCTCTTGCCGTGGATTATGTTAGTTCGTCTATCGACTTATTTTGATACTCGATTTTGAGTTAACGTACTGTGATTGGTTCATTTCTTATTTTTGACATAAGTATAAGCACAGAAGCTTGAAGCTTGCAAGATTTTAAGTTTACGTCTTATATGTTATGTTTCTGCGAACGCATTGTGAATGAGTCCGCTTATGGACGTAGTCCTAACTTTTATGTTAACGCCATGCTTATGTTTATGTCTGCATTGTGAATGGGCCTTTAGTGTCGCGGAAGCCAGTGTGGCTGCAGCTGACCAGCGGTTGCGAACGTTCTTGTGAATACGAAGATCTTTCATTATTGCCAAATATACCGGGGTAGTGAAGTTTTCGAAATAAAATAATTTTATTTGTGTGAAACGTGACGAAGTAATAGTGCTTGTTGCGATGTGCTGGAGTAGAATTTAAGTGCCCAGTGGAAATCAAAGCCAGAACCAAGTGCGCAGGAGGTGTATAAGCCTTACGCGGACCCGACGCAAAAATTATGTAAGTAGTGTTTCAATATAGACTTTTATTTAACCTAGTTGTAATGGATTTGAATTGTTTACATTTTTATTATTTATTCGTATTTTGAATTTTGTAAATTACATTTCTGTTATTCGATGGAGATGCAACCTCCTGTCTAATGGGGCACCAGTCGCCACTGCTGGAGTCGAATAGTGAAACAAGAAAATGTCCACCAACATCAGTAACCATCTCATTAGTTGCTTTGAAGAGTTTGAATAATCTTATAGTCACCAAGATTAGTGTTCTTTATCAGTCACAAATTCATTTTGCCGTGCTTGACCAATGCCGACATGCTTTGGCAACCACTCATTGCTTGCAAGAAAACAAAGGGTAACGTGAGGCGAGTCCGCACTTTTTATAAAACAGTGAGTTTCCACTCGTGTAATTGGTAAATTGATTCGGTTTCTACACAGAGCTATGCTTAATGTATGAAGAATAAACTGTCCAAACAAGAATGGCGTATCTTTAAATTTGATGTCTGAAAAAACATTAAAGAAGGAAGTGCAGTGTTCGGACTTTTGCTCCAGGTGCGGAGTAAAAGTCCGAATATACAAAACATCTTAACTTCCTTAGAAATAAATAAACAATGTTTACAAGACTCATAAACATTACATTCATGAAACAGCTTTATTAGTAAATGATTAAATGTGATACATTTGTAACGGTTCGTAGACCTTTACACTAATTAATATAGGTAATAATTAATCCAATTAGTATTTTCTCCTCGAATTGGGCAAGTTAGACCTATCCGTGCTTATAAATTCACGTAAATAAACAGATACAGAGGCTCACAAAAATATGGGAACGGACAGTAAACTGAGTATATTTGCAGCATTGCATCTAGACTAAAGAAAAGCGGTGAATTATATTATTACTATTTTATAAATGGGGTTCCTACAATTTGAACATGCTGTGAATTAAACCATAATGACGTTAAATGAAGACGAAATTAATTTTTTACTAATTATCATTCGAATTTTGGTTCAACAAAAATTTTGGAACGGACGGTTGCCCGTCAATCATGACGTATCTTCAGAGGGCAAGGAGTTGACCTGCGTCAACCGTCAAAAGTCTTGGGAACCGTTAAAGGTCTCGCTTCACTTAGTGTGTTTCTAGCAAGTGAAACAGTTGCAACGAAACGAGCAATGGGGTGTCAAGGCAAGAACACGACCTTCAACCAACGTCAGCTGGTGGTTTATCACTACGCTAAAGGGAAAAATTGCCAGCGTATTGCATCTTTGCTACAAATGAAGAAGACTACAGTGTGGAATATAATTACAGAGAATATGAGATATGGAATATAAGATACAGAGATGAGGATAGAATTACTTTACGGCGGCAATCTGGACGTCCCAAAATCCTGTCAGAACGAGATGAAAACTGTATTGTCAGAGAGGTGAAGAAAAACCCGCGAATAAGTGCTCCAAAAATTGCTGTACAGGTTGAAGAACACCTGAAGAAAAAAGTACACCCTGAAACAATTAGACGAGTGGTAAGGAGAGCTGATTTTCATGGACGTGTGGCAAGGAGAAAGCCTTTTATTAGCAAAACAAACAGAAACAAAATATTTGTATTCGCTAAAGAGCATTTTGACAAGGACGAAATGAGGTGGAATAGAGTAATCTTTTGTGACGAGAGTAAATTTAACATTTATGGCTCTGATGGTAGAGAAATGGTGTGGCGTCGACCGAATACAGAGCTGCAGGAAAATAATTTGCAGACAACTGTGAAACACGGTGGTGGTAGTGTTTTGATCTGGGGCTGTATGTCTGCAAATGGGGTCGGAAAACTGGTCTTCATTGAAGAGACTATGAACAGGTTTGCTTATTTAAATATTCTAGAACAAAATTTGAAAGTTAGTGCAGAACTTTTGGGTATTTCGAACAATTTTATGTTTGACCAGGACAACGATCCCAAACGTACAGCCCATATTGTGCAGTTGTGGCTGCTTTACAACTGTCCCAAATTACTCCATCCTCCTCCACAATCACCAGATATTAATCCCATAGAGCATGTATGGGATAAGTTAAAGAAAGAAGTTCAAAAAACGCCCATAAGATCCAAGGCACATCTCAGACAGAGGCTGGAAGAAGAATGGAGCAAATTAACAACGTGCTTCACAAAAAAAAACTCGCACAAAGTGTACCCAAAAGGTTAAGTGAAGTAATTAAAAGAAAGGGAAGAGCTACTAAATATTAATTTCAAAGTACATTACAAATTTTATGGAAATTAAGATTGTATTTGGTATATCGTTAATTCTAAAACGTTTGTGGCGTAACAAATGTTACTACTTTTTTGATTTTACAAGATTAAAATTATATTTTTTTATTTATTGAAAAGTATTTTATGGCATTTTGTGATTTAAACTTAATGTGATGTTATATAATAAATCTGTTCATATTCTTTCTTTTTTGGTAAACATAAGTGTACTTTATTCTGAAACCACTTCGTTCCAAAACTTTTGTGAGCCTCTGCATTTACTTTGGCACAATGGCCGCCAAATCCACAGGACAACTTTATTTGGCGAGTTCCCGAAATATTAATTTTGTGTGACGCGCACACCCCTTCTTCGTATTAATAACAAAATATATCTGTTTACTTACGAATTGCAAGCTATGCCTATTACTTTAAATCTAAATTTTGAACACAGATCCGCAATGACACCTATATTGAATCGGTCTGTGTCCCGTTACAGTACAGATTTTTACTTCGTATTGGTCCGCGAAGTCGTCCCTATACAAGTAACGAAATAATATTATAGCTTATTTTGGAGCCTGACTCTCTATCCTGTTCTTTTCCCTGTCATTTGATTTCTACTACCTACTGGGAAAAAACAACAGGTTTCACAATGTTGTCGAATCGCAATGTCGACAGCTATTTATTATACCGATTCTCTTATCGCCGTTTTAATGCTCAGCGAGTTCAGTCATCATTCTAATACACAGAATATAACAGCGAAATATATGTATAAATCCATTTGACATAAAACAAATTATCTTCACAAGGGAAAATCAACATATCACGCACACATTCATACATATTTTATATACAATACCATTCACGTAAGTGTACTCTTTTTAAATGTGGAAATTTTCCAATGACCATTTTTTTTTACTCTTTAACATTGCCTTGCTATAAATTTTATTATGATGAATATTTGTCGCTTCCCTCCATAGTATCGTTCAGCTGACCTCGAAATGGCCGCTGCCAATGCTGCATCCAAGTCCATGTCGAATTCCATTCCATTTTCTTCGATTCCGAAGATCCAAAATCATAAACGCTCCAGGACTAATGTTTCACCAAATTAGAACATTTCCGAAAACCTTTACACTTTTTATAATATTTGTAATGAATTAACGACTCTAATTACGGTATGTTGCCTATCCGAAATCACACACTCGTCTCTATCTTATGCATTGTTGCATACCCTTTCTGCACCGCGCAATTTTAAACAACTGTTCTCTTTTGTCAACCCGCTGTACTTTTATACTATTTTCTAATGTCTTTATCTTTCTCATATTTTCTTCGTTATAATAATTTCTAAATAAAATCCAAATAATATTAATAACTTTTAGCTTTTTAAATTTCAGATCTTGTTAAATTATTAAACGTTTATGTGATCGCTCATCACATGTCGAACACATTCAATTGTGTTTGCCCAATACGGGAACATTTCCTTTAATCAAGTTTTTCGTTACTCAAATATAATACAGAAATTTTGCGATTATTTATCTATTTAGTAAATGTTCTCTATTTATTTATTTATTTATTTCTCACTGGTCTGCTAACAGAACAGTTCCTTAGATTTAAAAAATAGTGCTTTCTACCACCACCCTAGCCTACCAATTCCTTTAAATTTATGTTAATATTAGTGTTTGTTATTTATTTTTTATTATAACGAAAAATATTGCACAAAAATAACATATTTTCATTAAACAAGAATACATAATAATTGACAAAAATTGGCGATAGATTATCAATTTATGTACTAAAGTGAAACACTAAAAACCCCAAAAATGTATAGTTAATCTTAATAGTAATTTAAAGTCAATATGAAGTTTATTCTCAACTAAATAACAGGAATTGAGAATTCTAATTTTCTTCTTAATACATGCACCGACATTAGTCATTATTGTGCCCATTACCATTATGAGATAATGTAATGATGAGAGATGAGTAAATGAGAACAGGAAAGTTTAAATGGAAGTCTTGAATCCATAGTCCTACTCCAGATTTTGTCCAAAAGTGATATGTAAAACTCTGTGTCCTGCAGGCTTAAAATATGTATTCCTGTAAATAGTGTTAAATTTTCGCAGACAGTAATTCCAGATATAGATACCTAAGTTTTATGTTCGAGTTCCATTTTATTTTACAACTAATTTTTAGCATGAAATGGTGTAGGACTATGTATTTCCGAGCCCTTAGACGTTCAAATACAGCGAAATACATGCATACGCATTCACAAGTACAATTAGCAGAATGAAGAAGAATAACCAGGCGCGGCTCGTCATTAAAGGCTGTAAGGCGGAGCCTCTCCTAGAGAAATCGCCTTCTAAAAGAAATTTAAATAAATATTTATAAATGTCTTTATTAATAATGGATTTCTGAGTTACATTGTATAACAATCATATCAATTTTTTTTCTTTGTCAGTTCGTTAACGGCCGTCCCATTTGAAGCTGTTGACAGGGAAGAGAAAAGCGTTGCTCTCTATTCATTCCGTCATAAGGCCTGTGTAAAACGTGGAGGCGTGACGTCATGCATTCACTGTGCGGGTTTACTGGAGGACGAAGGCTGCAGCCAGGCAGCCTTCAAGGGTGGGGCAGCGCCCTCTGGAAGGGGCGCTGGGTGGGGCCTAGGGTCTGAAGAAGGGTGTGCTCACGAAATAGCGTGCCTTTGCAGCTCAGCGAGTAGCATTGCGCATTAACCAGTTTTTCCAACATGCGGTAGGAGCGCTACTCCCTGCGAAGTCTACAGGACTATAGTCTTCGTGATCGGAAGATATGTATAGAATTGCAATGCAATGTTATGTAATGCATTTGCAGCCTTCCCCATCCAGAAAACCACGAGCCGCGACTGAAAATAACTCAACCACTAGCAATGCTGGGTGAGATGTGGTTACCACACCGAATGTGGAAACATGCTGTTCAAGTTGCAATGAAAGTTTCGGGGAAGGAGGGAGATTTTGCTGTTTGAGAACACTCACATAGGTAGGTTAGGTTGGGTCAATGTGGTTATCACCTAGTGAAGTAATCCATCACAGGTAAATACATACAATTAATTGAATTCAAATGTACAAAATGTTCACATGGGTTCAGATAATGACATTTCTTTTTTCAAAGAAAGTAATTCACTGATTTCGCAACGGATACGTCGTTGTGCACATCGTGTACTGCCCTTTCGATTCCATCCTGAACACATCAAGTACATTCCAGTTCGCACTCAAGCGTACATTTATTTGAGCCGAAGTACATAATTTGCACATAAAAATGGATACCCAAAAATAAAATTTTTCTTTCCATGTGCAATGAAAATTGCTTTTTTTTACTTTCAAATTACGAAAATGTGTATTACTAGTAAATGTTCCTATAAATATTACAAAAATATTTTTCTGTCGGAAAATCCTTTCCAGATCATTGATACATTTTCAGTTCGAGCACTGGCACCCCCCCCCCACACACACACAAAATAAAAAAGTCGCGATCTACTGTGCCTCAAGCAGCTGATCGATAAAGTGTGATGTAATTTGCTCCGACTCGCCGGAGCTGCTAGAAAGAGCCGGAAAAAAGGGAGCAGGAAGCAGCGGCTCCTCGGAGCAGATCACTGGGCAGCCCTGGTCTAACACAAAAACTCATCGCTCACTACACTGAATACATGCTTCTGGGCGACCGTAACTTGTGGCTTGTACACTCGTGATGACGTCATCACACCATGACAACTCTGTGCACAGGCTTTGTCTTTCTAGAGGGCGTTGGACCGGGCGTCATAGTGAAATAGATGTTTCCACGCCTCGTTGAGACGTAGACCTTGGTCGGCATTGAGGTTTTGGGAATGTTTGAGAATTTTCACAGCCTCTTTTACCCTCCTCGGTCCCCAGCGGCCTTCTCTGGTTAGGAGGCGGGTGATATCAAATAGAATAGCGTGGCCAGTTTTCCATGCGTGGTCCTATGCGTTACCCCCCCCCCCAGGTAAACATGCCCTTGACTGCTGTTTGCTTTCCGACTCACCAGCACGTCGAGAGCCGGTGTTCCATGACGTCCAATTACGGGCCGCCCGTCTGTAAACAACGCAAGGGGCTAAACTGTAGAGCCAATTTTCTCTAAAATTGATATTCCCCAATCGATCTGTTTGATGTCGCGGCTCCTTGAATTTTAAACCGATATTTTAATTTTGGAGGGTACATTACATGAAGCCCCTGGGACATTTTAAAAAAAATGGCTCCATCGTTTCTGATTAAATTTTGTTGTTGGAAGGTGTTAACGAAGTTTCAGATAATGGTGCAGGTCACATTTTCCTTGAAAACCGTGATTTTTCGAGTTGCACAAGTTCAAAATTTTTCGGCGTCTAACTACAAAAATATCAAAGAGAGAGCTTTTGCCTTAATGAAATCTGTCCCTTAAAGATATATTTCGAAATAAGGTCATATACAATTTTTCGAAATTTTGAGTATTTTCTCGTTATTTTGCGTGAAATATAGGCAATTTTAAATTTTATATAGCATCGTAGGCTTTCACGGCCGGAGTCAATATGAGAGAAATTTTCCGGGCTGGTAGGCCGTGGTCCAGTTGGCATTGAAGAGCCAAACGTTTCGTCCATGCCTGCGGTGGACATCTTCAGTGGCGGCGGGGTCGTGGGGGCAGTCTCCGGGTCGGCGGCTGGCTAGCGACTGAGTCAGGCTGATTTCTGTCATAATTTTAAATTTTGTTTAAACAATTTTTTTTCCAAAAAGGCTCCAACGTTTTTGATGAAATTTTGTTGGATATTCTGAAGGATGCTTAAGAGAATGGTGCAGGTCTCGTGTTCATTAAAATGCCAAATTTTTCGAAAATTTAAAAAAATTAAAATTTTTTCGCCATTTTCCTAAAATTACAATTGTGAAGATACCCTTTTTGTCTTAATGGAATTTGCGTTTAGGACAGCCTCTCTAATAATTTTAAGAAATCTGACAAAAGACAAATTGGCCAGTAATTTTGAATTTAATTTTTGTTCCCTTTTTTAAAAGTGGCTTAATTTTTGCTATTTTGAACATATCTCACAATATTCCTGTGCATAAAGAAGCATTGAAAATGTGAGTTAATGGATGGTTAAGAGCCAGTAAAGTAATATCGATGGTGCATAATGTGAAAAGGTAATATAATAAAATATTATCTTCAAGTCACACATCTTTTTATTGAGCATTTAACACATAAACACCTAACTTAAATAAAGGCATAGATTAACACATTTATCCATGATTAAGGTTTTGCATTACATTGGAACATTGATTATCAAGATGTCAATCAAACCATCAATTATTCAGACTACTGTGATTTACTTATTTTCTTGTAAACGTGTAAATTTATTACATAACATGTATAGTACATAATATGTACTATTTCTCAAATAAAATGGTTTGATATTTTTATTTTTTTATTTTTTAAAGATTAAATTGGTTTCCTTTTACCACAGTATCCTTTAAGTACTGTACAAGAATTGTTTACTTTTGAAAAGTTTCATGCATTTTGTGAATTAAATTAATAAATCAACAGTATAATGGTTCACACATTTAAAGAATAATATATTTTTGACATTATATTGTAATTATTTGTTCTCAAATTTTTTGATTTTACTGTACTGTACTAACTGATTTTACTTATTGAATTATCCAGAATATTTTATTTTCTGAACAAGGACTGACAATATTCCATAATAAATTATAATAGGTGCTTCACTGCATTACCATCACATGAAAAATCTCCAGTGCTACCAGTGTGAACACCTTTAATATTCTAACACAGTATTCTTACATACTTTTGAAAAAGACATATTTGCCCCAATGTAAGATGGGTTTGTTCTTAAAAATTTCATTTGAAAAATTTGAGGTCATCTTACATTTGCAGATTATTCCTAGTCGATTGGCATATCATATTTTTTTATATTGCTTTTCCATATGCAGAAACTTGAAGCCTTTGTCTTAATGGAACCAATAAGTCGCACAGGTAATAAAAAGCCAAACATATACATCCTACATAAACACTGTAAAACAAAATCTCATCAATGATCTTTATTTCCACATTGTATTTCATTTACAACAATGCCATTTATTTGAATTTATCTCTTTATTTTAAGTTAAAAACTTTTGGTTAAAAAAATGATCGCTAAGGCCATCCAGATTTGATTTTCATGTCTGGTTAGGATCTGTGTTTTAACAGATTCATTTGGCTTAGTATTGTTTACCTCAAAACCTGTTAGTTGACAACACAAATATTTAATCTGAGAGATTCTGGATTATATACACTAAGAAAAATCATTTCTCAAAAATAGATTAGAGTGAAATTTCAAGACAAACATGTTTTTAGGATCATATTTATTTTCAAAACATGAAAGAAAAGTTGTCTGCAGTAATTTGTAGTTTTGTTACAGACAAAACACATCAATACCAACCACCCAACAATACAGATAGATAGATTTGGATATCATTTTGTCAAGTGTTTGTTACTATTTTCGAAAATTATCAGGTAAAAGATGTGAAAAAGGATCTTCAACCCCTCTGAAATTAGGAACTTGACTTAAATTTTCATTTGAATCTCTTAAGGAATTCTGTTGAATTGCAGAAGGCTCATATTTGTCAGAATATGTTTGACTGTCAGATGAATGTGAAATACACAGATCTTTAAAAGAAAGAAGATTCTCTACTATCTCATTTGAAGGAGATGAAGAAATTGATGCTCTGCGTTGAAGTTCCTTCTTCATAAGTGCATTTTCCTGTCGAACAATTTTCACTTCTTTATTTAATTCAGTTAACTGTGAAAGAATGGATTGCAAAGTTTCCTTCATTTCTTTGTTTTCCTTGAGAATTAATGTTCTTAAAAGTTCAAATGCAGATGAAGAATCGTTGTCAACTGTTGTGTCTCTGTCACACTTCTGATCATATTCAACTGTGCAATGTACATCTACATTTACTTTCCCTTCCTCAGTTTTTATTTCATATTCTATAAGGTCATGGGGAGGATTTACAGAAAATGAATTTGAAAGGGTGGATGTATCTGGTACATCATCTAGATTTATCAAAGAACAAGAATTGCCGTCACTTGAATTTTGTAGAATTTTTTCAGGAACACAACTGAAAATTAATAAAATGATTACACTTTCAAAGTTAATAAAATAAATAATATACCCTTTGCACGAGTTAGAGAAGTGAATCTAATAAAAGGTTACATACCTGAAGTATTTCTTGATTGAATATGGATTTTCTATATTTACATCAAGACCTTTCAATATAACTAAAATGCGAGCTTTCATATTATTCCTTGTAGAATCCTTCATCTTTCCAATTATATTGAGATTCTTATCCCAATAATACATTATATTTCCATCTGTTAGATAAACATCTGCCAATTTCCGCAACATCTAGATTGATTTTGTTTAAATCATCCATGATTATTATTATTATTATTATTATTATTATTATTATTATTATTATTATTATTATTATTATTATTATTATTATTATTATTATTATTGCTTTCTTACCCATACTTACATGCACAAATAAGAATCCTATTCCCTGTTTCCAGAAGTCTGGATGTAATGCTTCACATTCCCACAGAAATACAGTTTTGATTGCATAACTGTATAGATCATTAATCCAATTTTCTTTATCTCTCAAAAGCTATCAAAAGTTTTGCATATTAATAGAGTAAATTACTAGCAAAAATCAGTGAAATGGAAATAAAAAACTTTAGGTTTATACCTTTATGAGTTTAATTACATGCTTTACTGAACCTTGATTGTTTATGAGTTCTTTCTCTTGTGTAGAAAATGTCATTCGCCAATAAACAGGTTCTACCTCAGATGTTGGTTCCTTAGGAACTACAAACCAATCCTGAAAATAGTATGAATTATCGAAATGTGTACATGAGAGCATCAATCTAGAAATATTAAATTATAGAAATATCGTTCCTCCAACAGAGTACAAACTAGTAATTATTTGTAATAGTTACATAAAATTGTTACAATACAATTCATATATTACTACTTTTTTAGCTATTTCATGCAAAACATCCATTATCACACCTCTTCAAATATCTGAATTACAGCATAGTAGATCTATTTCTTAACATATCATGAGACCCCATGCAAGAGGTCAACTTGATATAATTGCTACTTATAAGGCTAGTGTCAATTTCCTCTCCCATTACCCACTTAATCTGGAGAAATGGAGAATTTTTTAGTTTTTGTATTGAAACTACTGTTTAAACATAACTCACTAAAATTGATTAACATTTTTTTACATACATACGCCATTTTAAAGATAAAACAGAAAAAAAGGAAAAAAGAAAGAAAAAAGGAAAGAAAAAAGAAAGAAGAAAGGGAAAAAAGAAAGAGGAAAGAAGAAGAAAAAAATCAATGTTGAATTTATAACAATGATCCAAAACCTTTTCAGTTTTAAATACTTTAACTCTCACACCTTTAAAATACTTACATTTACACTTTACATTACACCTTTTCCTTAAAATTCACAAACTATACAGAAAATTTTGTAGAACCCCATATTTAGAGAACATTTCAATTAATATAAATATGTACTTTTCCTTACAACTTTCATTTCTTAGTGGTAGCTGGTGCTAGTAGTAAAAAAATCATCCATCATAAAATATTACTCTTTGATAAGCAACTGAAATAAATCTATTACTGCTGTATCAAAGACTTTCTACAATTTAGTATTTGAAGATTATTTTTTCTACAATAAAATGAATTAAGAATTCAAATTATAGGTACATACATATGAGCTAGTAGAGTACAAAGAGTAACTTTACCTTACTTTTTGTAGAAGAAGGCAAGCCACGAACTGGAGGTTTTGGCCAATCCTTTTCAGTAAATAAAAAAGCAGGAACCAAGTCCACGGAATATTTTAAGTCATCTCGTGTTTGCTGAATTTTTAAAGTAATGGCAGGACCTGAAGCACTTTGTTTAATCTATCAGAAGCAATATTTGTGAGTATGCTGTACTGGAAATATATTCAATAGCACTATGTAACAAATTTTCCAAAAAGTTCTGTTTCTGCTGTGACATCATTAATTTGTATTTAATTCAGCAGCAAGAATGTAGAAAAAAAATTTTACCCCTGAAACGTCGCTTTTGTGGCCATAATAACAATATTTACATAACTGCCAACTTTTATATGTTATACTTTCTCATATACATACGTATATAAGGGAGTAATATACGTAGTATAGAGAAAGTTATGTAAAGCTGCAGAAAATCGATTTCGAAATTTCAATAGAAATACACATTTTGGGGTCCCCTGATACCGAAAACGTGTTTTTTCCCTTCAAAACGTCCGTCTGTCTGTGAATACTAACAGTTCCTAAACCACACATACGATCTTTTCCAAATTGAATAAACCCCTGTCCATCTGGCTCTAGTTGAAGCTTTGAAATTTTGAAAAAATATTCTTTAAAATTTGGAGGTACTTTACTTGAAGCCCCCTGGATACTTTCAAAATTTCCTCAAAATTGGCTCCAAATTTTTTCTTTAAATTTCTTGTAAGAACAGAGAAAAATACACTTATAATGGTGGCATATGTCACATTTTCATGGTTAACTCTAAATTTTCCAAAAATTGCAAAAGTTTGAATTTTTTTGGCAGTTTCCTACAACTACAAAATTGAAGACACAGAATTTTCCTACAAATGAAATTTTTTGTTCATAAATGGTTCCTTCATTTAGGTCATGCAGACGTTTTTGAAAATTTTACCAGTTTTTGTGCAACAGTGTGAAATATTTGAAATTTTAAAAAGTTACAAAAACAAAATGTTCTCAAAAACGGCTCCAAATTTTTTCTTTAAATGTTTGGTAGGGGTAGTACCAAATGCACCACATCCGATGACATAAACGCCATATTGTTCTATTTTTTGTTATTTCAAAAATTTAAAAACTAAAATTTTTTTTTACTTTGTCTCTCATGTTGGTAATATTTACCTTAGAGGCAATTTCTTCACATTATTATATTTATGAGTTCATGTGATTTAAATAATGACAAATAAAGTTTCTTGAAAACTCGATAGTTTTCTGTAAAAATGAGCCAAAAATTCCACATTTTCAGAAAAGCTCAAACGCCATTTTCTCAAAAATGGTTCCAAATTTTTTCTTCAAACGTTTCCAATACATAGTGCTAATTGCACTCTGCAATATGACATAAAGCTCATTTTCGTGTATTCTTTTGTTTTTTCAAAAATTACAGAAATGTAATTATTTTAAAATTTTTCTCATGCTGTTCCATCGTTTTGTATATATTATTGCATCTGTGAGTGGGAGTACTTCAAATGACTTCAAATGAAGGTTTTTGAAAACCCAAAAGATTCCTGTGAAAAAAGCTCAAAATTTCACATTTACAATAATGCTTAATCGCCATTTTCTTCAAATTTTCACAGCTTCAAATTTTTCAATGAAAATTGCTATTTAGGACAACGTTATAGCCTTCTTTAATATAATTTAGATTCTACTATTTGAAAACCGAACAGTTGGGAAAATTTCAAAGCGGCACAGCGGAAAAAATTCTTTGGGCCGCAACAGATGGAAGCAGGCAAGAGGGAGGGACAAGACAGTACAGTACCAGTTCACACTTAGGAAGTTAGAAAACTTAACTATGAGAAAGTCTGTGCCATTCTGTAGCACCTTTAGTTACTTTCTCACATACATACAGAAAAATATACATATATAAAAATATACATAGATAAAAATATGTAATGCTGTGGAAAATCGATTTCGAGATTTCAAGGGAAATACACGGTTTGGGGTCCCAATTCTGAAAAAGTATTTTTTTTTCAAAATGTCTGTCCGTCCATCTGTCTGTAGACACAACTAGCGCCTAAACTATGAGTAGGATTTTTCAAAATTGAAGAAACCCTTGTCCATCTGACTTTAGTTGAAGCTTTGAAACTTTGAAAAAACATTCTTTAAAATTTGAGGGTACTTTACATGAAGCCCCACGGACATTTTCAAATTTTTCTCAACAATGGCTCCAAATTTTTTCTTTAAATTTCTTTTAAGAATAGAGTAAAATACACTTATAAAGGTGGCTAAGGTCTGATTTGCACAGTTAATTCTGAATTTTTGAAAATTGAAAAGTTTGAATGTTTTTTGGCGTGTTCCTACAATTATAAAATTGAAGGCAGAGATTTTTTCTTCCAATGAAATTTGTTCTCCATAAACAATTCTTTCATAAAGGTCATGTGGATTTTTATGAAAATTGTAGTAGTTTTCATGCAATTGTGCATTCAATATTTGCAATTTTAAAAAATAACAAAAAGAAGATTTTCTCAAAAACGGTTCCACATTTTTTCTTTAAATTTTTGATAGGGTTTGCAACAAACGAACCTTATACAATGACATAAATGCCATATTGCTCTATTCTTTTGTTTTTTCAAAAATTTAATTTTTTTGACTTGTCTCTCACATTGTTAATATTTACATTAAGAACAACACTGTTAAGATTTCTTCACATTAATATATTAATGAGTATATGTACTTTAAATAATGTTACAGAAAGTTTCTCAAAAACTCAACAGTTTTCTGTTAAATGTGCTGAAAATTCTGCATTTTCAGAAACGCTCAAACATCATTCTCTCAAAAATCTCTCCAAATTTTTTCTTCAAATTTTTCCTATGGAAAGTGCTAATTGCAGTGTCTAATATGATGTAAAGTTCATTTTGGTGTATTCTGCTGTTTTTTGAAAAATTACGCAATTGTAATTTTTTTGAAATATCTCTCACATGGTTAATAGGCATTTTCCATCAATTTGTTTACATTATTGCATTTGTGAGTGGAAGGGCTTTGAATGCTCAATAGATTCCTGGTAAAAATAAATTCAAATTTCAAACTTATAGTAATGTTTAGTTGCCAGTTTCTTAAAAACAGCTTAAAATTTTTGAATGAAAATTTCTATTTAGGATGAGGTTTTACTCTTCTTTAACATTCTTGAAGTAATATTTCAGTTCAACTATTAAGAAACCGAACAGTTGAGAAAATGTCAAAAAAATGTACTTTGGGCGACGGTAGATGGCAGCTGGCAAGAGGATGGGGCAAAATCGTAAAGCCAGTCTACACCAAGGAAATTAGAAAACTGTATTATGAGAAAGTTGTTGTATGTCAAGAGTTTCCAATCTTTACAGAGCAAAGGGAAGTGCTTGGATCAGTTTTGATAAAGTAGTTAAAAGCTTCCTAGGAAACCATAAACTTGAGAAGTTATGTTGAATTCGTTGAGATTCTGGTTAAAAAGTACACTTAAATGGGCCACAGGTTGTCTCTCAAAATACAAATCTTTTACAGCCTCAAAGAGAAGGTGGGTCCCTATTCTGAGGGGCAACAAGAGTGCTTTCATCAGGACGTACAACATTTTAAACGTGGTTACCAAAAAACATACAATAAAAAAATGATGGATATTTGGGGACTTATTTCTAATGTAAGTAATATGACATACTCCCACAAATCTCGTAAAGCTACTAATATAATGTTCATTTTTTCCTTTAAGATAAATACGAAAATTTGTATGTTTCCTTAATGACAGTACGCAAATTTGAACATTTCATTCTCCTGACCACAAAAGCTAAGTTTTTGCAGGAAAGTAAGTTTTTTCATGTTTTTATGATATAAGAAATTAGAAAATGATATAGATTTATCAGAAACAAAAAATGTGTTAAATGGTGTAGTTTACAGAAAACATTGCAAGTTCACAGAAAACTTATCACAACATACCAGTCAACAAATTCATTGCCTCAAATGAAGCCTACACCAAAAATTATAAGTATTAATAATACTTAAAGCATGCTTATCATTACGATATCATGTATTTCATTTTCATTTTGATACAAATTCAATCAAAGCATTTTTTTTATCTAATACAAAATTTCTAATACTTCTTTTCTAAATATTTACATATTTATTTCATTTTAAAAAATCCATACTTTAGTAAGACAATTTATATTTTGAAAACTTTTTGATGGAAAAATTCTTCACAAAAACAAAAGAAACTGCACGTTCAATGTTAAATCACTTTAATTTTGAAAGGAAATTAGTACTTAAACTGAGTAGATCTGCAGATTCATGTAAATAAATACCTCAGTGTCTTCAACTGATATGGCTTCTAAAACTTTGGATACTCTTCCTTGCATCCATGATTTAAATTTCTCTCTCATCAGAAAGCCATTTTTGTCAACCCACTTCTTTATTTGTTTATCACTGCAAACAACAAGGTTCTTCATAAAAGGCAGAATTAAGAAAGAAGTAATTTCTCCAAATGACTTTTGCATAGCTTACAATAGATACATTGCTTCCAGAAATATCATGTTTTCTATTTTGAATTGTTTTGTAATTTATGATCCTGAATGTTTTAAGTCTCTCTACACAAAGAATAAACTCAGAAGTGAACAAACATTATAATGTTTACATCTTGTAACTGCTTTTCAGTCAAATTCTCAAATGCTTTCATTACTGAAAAACAAGAAGTTAAATACTATATAATGCTGGTTGAACCCGGGCAAACATTTCGCACATTGTAAATCTTTGTTTTAAAAGTAAGAGTAGCTTCATATAGGCAATCAACTTCAAACTTGTTTCAGCAACCTATTTCATGTGAAGGTTTCACCTTCCAAAAATGCATTATAATGTCCAAAAAGGTCTCATTATCAAAATTACTATGACCTGATTTTAAGGGCCTAGAACACACTGTTTCAGAGTTATCCATGATGGTATTGTATGTTGCAGCAAGAGTTCTGCCACAGACTACTTTTAACTTCTATGCATGTTTTCTACAAATAATCTACATGTAGTCTACACGGTCTTTCACATGTAAATTATGCAATGTTGTAATCTACATAGATGATTTAATATTTTATATCAAATAATTCAAAAAAGTTTATAGTGCGTAGTAATAGAAGTAGCATTTTAATATTTGAAACTTTATTTTCCATTCAGCAAGTCACATAAAGTAGTACATAATCATAATAAGAAGATTCTTCAGCCAGATCTGCAGACTTCTTAAGTGCTAAAAACCAATGGCAAAACTAAGTAATAGTTATTATAGTATAATATAGTATGAAACTTTAAAAATATATTATGAAATGAAAAGATAGAAAATATAAAAATTTACCTTCGCGAATGAAAACTCAAATAAATAAAAAACATTGTATATCATGAAACTTGACATAGAGCATATAATTTGAAAACCCCTTAATTGCAGCCCCTTAAATTTGAAATTGATATTTTATTTTTTTAAGGGGGGTACTTTACATGAAGTCCCTGGGATATTTTCAAAATTTTCAAAGAAATGACTCCATCGTTTTTGATTAATTTGTTTTGTTTGATAGTGTGAAGGTAGTTCAAGAGAATAATGCAGGTCTCATGTTCATTGAAAACCCTAATTATTCAAAAATTGCTAAAGTTCAACATTTTTCGGCGTCTCCCTACAATTACATATTATTATTAAAGATAAGTTTTGAAATGAGGTCCTGTACAATTTTTCGAAATTTTGAGTACTTTTCGCATAATTTTGTGTGAAATATGGGCAATGTTTAATTTTGTTTAAACAAGTTTTTCTCAAAAACGGCATCAACAATTTTGTATCAATTTTCACCATGGATAGAGTTTAGGACTTTTAAGAGTGCAGGTCTCATGTTTGTTGAAAATTTTGATTTTTGAAACTTGCAACCTCTCTACAACTACAATTATAAAGATATTCTTTTGTTAATTAAATGTGTTCATCAAAACAGACCTTTAAATAATGTCAAGTTCAAGTTTTTGAAAATGTGAGTTTTTTTTTTCTTTCTCTCCTTCAATTTGGACCTTAGATAGCGTAAAGAACACTAAAGAGAATGGTGCAGGTCTCATGTTAGTTAATATGCGCCATTATTCCAAAACTAGAAGAAAAAAAATCTGCGTCTTCTTACAACTTCAATTGTGAAGATACATTTTTTCTTAATGAAATATGTTCATAAAAAACAGATCTTCAAGTAAGGTCATGTTGAATGTTTCGAAAATATGAGTATTTTTCGTGAAATTTGGCATCAAACATAGTCGCGCGTTTCGAATTTCCTGCGCTTCGTGAACATAATATGAGAGGTTTTTGGAAGCTATTATTCTTATAAAAGAGAGTAGATTGGAGGAAGGTAATAAAATTAACCTCGAACTAATAAATTACTTCTTTACTTCAAGAAAGTTTGATCGCTGATTATGGTATGTTTCATTTGTAAAAGTTTGAAATTACTACTGTTCCTGGCTATTAAAATTCACGCTGATTTGCACCACAGGCGCTTCTTTGAATTGGTGGGGTTTAGATTATATTAACAGTATTTCTAATACTTTACATCAAAGAAAAATTGAAAAATTTGAGTACTATAAAATTGAACCAACATTTTAACTTTAATTTCATATTACTACCTGTGCTGCCTTGCGGAACAATGTAGTGATGGAAATACGATCTACTCGTATATCCAGGTGCGCAACCCCGTTAAGATCTCCGCGTGTTCATTTTCTTCGTGCTCCCTGTCAATTTGGACACTGTCACTCATAATCTCCGTATAGCCTATAAGCAAAGATAGCTTCCACTGCGCTCTTCTACAAAAGAAGTTAAAATTCCCTTTAAATATTATGGACGTGATAACATGGTCGTTTCGATCGGAAAAATAGCAAAGTGGTAGCGCGGATGTCATTAAAGAAGTGGCGCGTATGAATTAATGGGTGGTGTGAATAAAAAGTAAGCAAAAGCTAGTACTTATTAGCAAATGCATCTTCTAGTAGCTAAAGCTAAATTTTCCAGCAAATGCTTGAAAAGGTGTGAATAAAGATCAGCTAAAGCTTTCTTTTTTAAGCAAAAGCTAATCATTTTTCTAGTGTGCCAGTCCAGTGTCTTGAAGTGTGTTTTTATTTAAAAATGGCTGCTTTGATGCACATTCGATCTCGCAAACGTTACTCCAAGAGAAGGGAATGTGCCGAAAGTGATTGTTTTTCCTTATATCGGTTTAATCAAGAAAATGTGAATTGAATAGCTACTTATTTCCTAGGCGAGTCACACGAAACGAGAGGTGGAGCGTTATCGCCTATTCAGAAGATGCAGATATTTCTTAGCTTTGTTAGTGACCTTGGCTTTCAAGCAGGTGTAGCAAGAGAAGAGGGCGTACACCGAACAACTGTTTGCAAAACTATAACATTTGTAATGAATAAAATTCTAGAGAAAGCTCACGAATGGATTAAGTTTCCAACGCACATGAACCATGCTCGGGAACAGTGGGCAGAACGATATCGTTTCCCAAGTGCAATTGGCGTTATAGATTGCACTCACGTCCCAATAAAGAAACCTACTTACCACGGCGATGAATACATAAATCGTAAGCATTTTGCAACCATAAACGTTCAAGCTACATGCAATGCGAATGAAGAGTTCACTAGTGTAGATGCTCAGTGGCCCGGATCTGTACACGATAGTCGAATACTCAAACGATCTGACCTTTATGAATTTATGAACAAACAGTAGTGACGTAGTTTTACTTGGAGACATCGGATACGGCATAACGCCATGGTTGCTTACACCGTACAGAAATCCTTCAACACCCGAGGAAACGGCATACAATAACCTCTTCGCTAAGGAGCGTGTTATAATAGAACGATGTTTTGGGCAGCTGAAACAGAGATTTCCTGTGCTCCAGTACAAAATAAGAATAGAATTAGAAAGAGTTCCTTCAGTGATTATTGCATGTTGTGTACTGCACAATATTGCTAAATTTTTGAAAGATGATATTCCAGAAGAATTTCAATATGAAATTGAGAATGAAGATACAGACTACATAAACATCGACAATGAAAATTCTGTATTAGATCAGAACCTGCGTAGAAGAGGACAACTAAGAAGAGAAGAAATAAAGAACATTATTCATCACTTGTAAAAACAAAAATAATTTTCTTTGAAATCTTTATTTCCTGATAGTATTAAATTCGTGCAACAGAGTAGGACAATCAAATTTCTTGTAATGTGAAAATCTGGTTGCCAATAGAAGGCAATGGTTCTTCGCGCTCTAGCCTTGACATAAGCATATCTTCTCTTTTGATTTGTTTTCGCACCTATGTGAGTTGCTCTAAAAGTATGAGCCTTTGCAATTCTTGCAAACTCAGGTTAGCAGACTCATCAGATTCTAGGTGGGCGTTTGTTTTTCTTTGTCGCTTGTGACGTGGCGGCAAGAGGTTTGATGTTGTAATTTTTATTTGGGGCTCAGATGATAAATTTTCCGGCATCATCCCTACAGTCATATTTCCTAAAATTAAACGATATGTTTAATACAACGTGTTCAATATCATTTCTCATAAAATTTTGTTTATTTGCTATTCGTAATTATATGTATAAGAAGCGTAACCTAACCTCACTTCAAGTATAAAATAATATAGAAACATATAGCATGAAATAGTAGCACGTACTATATTACCTGGAACTTCGTTAAAAACTGTATTACTTTCTTTGCTCATTAAATCCAAGAAATCACACTCCCAACTTTTGAGATTAATTTTTTTATTTCCTGTTGCACTCACATCACTTTTTCTTTTCACATCTGTCTTCATGTTTTGAATTTTTTTCCTTAATTGTTTTTCCGTTATTTCCTTCCCGAATTGTTCCATGTATTTGTCTCTCAATGAAGCTAAGGCTTTTTCTTTAGCTAATTTAATTCGTGGCACCTGTGATTTATTAAAAAGTATTTTGTACTCTTTTAATAGTTAAAAAGCGGCCCTGATTACAGTCGCTATCATTATTTTGTACATCTTCATCGGAAGACATATTCAAATCACTTAAATTTTCCATATCTAATACCTTTAAAGTCGTAAAACTTGTAGGTAAAACCTTAAAAAGTGATAAACTTCACCTTTAAAACGTGAACGTAAGCGAATGTATACTTAAACAATGAATCCGGTGTATACCAAGCAAATGCTACAATTTTCCAGCTGTAGCTTCCTAGTACAACAAAAGCTTAATCACTCCTTAGCTAGCAAATGCTAGTGCTAACACTAAATACTTTCAGCTTTAGTTTACTTTTTATTCACACCACCCAATATTATAATTGAAAATATTAAAATTGAAATTAAAATAATGAATTAAATAATAAATATTAAAATAATTATTAAAATAATATAATTAAAATTAAAATAATATATATTACAATTGAAATAATTAATAGTATAATTGAAACTCAAACAAACTTACGTGTATTGTAGTAGTGTTAATAAATAATGATGATGATGATAATAATAATAATAATAATAATAATAATAATAATAATAATAATAATAATAACAACAACAACAACAACAACAACTAATCGAAACTCAGCTATTGAGTTCCCGGTGAGACGAATGTTCCGCAAATATCTCGTCCATGCATATGCAACCCAAAGGCAACCGTATAACTGCTATGGGGTGTTGCTACTCATGTTACACCTATACAAGCGGCAGAGTTTGAAGTTGTGTTTTTCGTGAGTCAAAAACTTCGCAATCCTCAAGAAAAATTGTGACACTTCTCATACATACTTCGATTTTAACAGTTGCCATTATCATGTACAGAGCTGATTTCTGCACTTTAGTGAATACGATGCCGTATGTGAATTCGTGATAATTGTTGGGAAAATTTTGAAAATAACAAAAAATCCCGGTTTCCAAATCAAATTCCCGTTTTTTTCAGGCTTTTTCAAATCACCGTTGTTTTTTTTTCGGTTTTCAAGGATTCCAGGTTCGCTGGCCACCCTGATTAAGGTAAAAAATCTCCATCTTTATAATTGTAGACGTAGGAAGACTCCGAAAAAAATCTGAACTTTTGCAATTTTCGAAAAATCAGAATTTTCAACGATCATGAGACCTGCACTATTCTCTTAAACGTCCTTCACACTATCCAACAACAAAATGTAATAAAAAACGATGGAGTAATTTGTTTGAAAATTTTGAAAACATCCCAGGGACTTCATGTAAAGTACCCCCAAAAATTACAATATAGATTTCAAATTCGAGTGCCCGCGATTTCGGCCAGATCGATAGGGGAGTAACAATTTTGGAGAAAATCGGCTGCACGGTTTAGCCGCTAGCGTTGTTCACAGACGTATAATGTTGCATCATCAATGGACCAAAATGAAGCACCCATTGGAATATTTTTAGATCTTTCAAAACCTTTTGACGTTAGTGATCATAACATCTTGCTCTCAAAATTAACTTCATATGGAATTCGTGGTATTGCCCTAGATCGGATAACCACGAACCTTAAACATCGAACTCAAAGAGTCAAAGTAATAAGAGCCAAAATTTATTGCTTATTTACCTTTGAAAATAGATTTTATTACATGGGAGTTTTTTTGTTGTTTTTTTCTCCCTTTCAAAATTCAAATTTTATTGCTTGTTTATCCTTGAAAATAGATTTTATTACATGGGAGTTTTTTTTCTCCCTTTCAAAAATTCAAAATTTAAGTAGTATATGACTTAGTGTAGGGATCACAGAATTTTGAAAATGTGCACACAATTCACTTTTCCCCATAGCACGTCATACGCAGTTTTTAACTGTTTTTTTACGTTAAATAAATAAATAAAATAAATAATAAAAAGAGTCGAAATACCGTACTAACACGAATGAACATTGTCTTTCCAATCCTTTGCTAATTGAGCATGGGGTCCCGCATGATTCGATCCTAGGTCCTCTTTCTGTTATAGGTAAATGATATGTCCTCGTTTATTAAAAATGGAAGAACAGTTCTGTTTGCCAATGACGAATGTTCTTTGCAAAAAAAGCAATAAATAGTACAATTTCAGATGTTTCAAATTGGTTTCGTAATATAATGATTTGCAACAACCCCAGAACGCGCAGATCCCGAAAGCGAAATTTTATCTCATCAGACATTAAACTACAGAAGAAACAATAGACGACGATACCGCGGACATATAATTTTCAGAAATGAGCGGAAAACGCGAAAAGCGTGAAAGGGCAATATAAACAATGGTCAGAACAGAATTTCAGGAAAAATCTAAGCGAAAAAATCAGGAAAATCGAACCGCGAGTTAAGAAGATACAAGAAACGGTACAAATTGCATGCAGAACGTTTAGAAACGTATACAATGGAACCCATTGTTCTGATAGCAAAAGAATCAAATAAACCAGTTTTCATAAATACATCGAGAACGCCTTGACTTCAAACTTCAAAAAGAAAAATAATGTTTACTTTAACAAAACAATGATATAGTATAATGAATTAGTTTACATTTGCATTGTATAATTTTTTAAAAAGACTTAAATGCCTGTAACAAGTAATGTACTTCAGCTTCCGGGTCAATGGCCCCCATCTCAATCAGGTTTTTGTCCAGTTTCCCAGTTTCCATTGAGCAAATGCTGAGATGGTCCCTTGTTTTGCTTCTCGACGTAAATGTAGCTTCACTATGCGCACATTTTATTGAGCTCTTCTTTTGCCTGAAGTGGTAGGAGAGCTGAGGGTGAGTTACTACATTGTTAGCAACGCAGAAAAATCAAATGTGTAGCTCGTTTACTATTGTAAATAGTTTTTCTATAACTCAGGAACGAAAATGTCTAGCATTTCCAATGTTACTAATCTCGTGCTTTTTAAATTATTATTATTATTGTTGTTGTTTCAACTTCCATTCATCTTTCAACTATCGTTAAAATGTTGGGATGGGATTCTGGTACCCAAGAAAACGCGCGCAGATAATCTTCTCCCCCATACGTCATACAGTTTTTACTGTATTTGACCAAATAAATTAAATCAAATGGACACGTTTGGCATCAACTGATTTTACAGTATCAAGCACCCTCAAAACATGGATTCTGACTACACCATTTGTGTTAGAGGATTTTTTTCTCTTGTAATTTAGCAAATGGATTTATCCACTTTTTCGTTACCAGGGCCCAGCAATAATTTTCTGCCACAAATTCGCGGCTTTTTTCGCAGCATTACATAACTTTCTCTCTATTGCGTGAGCGGTAGTGAGAAAGTAAAAACTAGCAACTGATGTATCACTGGCAAAATACGAGAGCTTAGTTCTGGAAAATTACTCAACCAACCAGTTCAGAACGTTCACCAAGATATACTCCAATTTGTAAATTGCAAAACACATAACATTTATATGTATCTCCACCACCCTTCCCGAAACTGACAGTCATTGCCGCCTTTTCTTTCAGAATGTCCGTCTAAATTAAGGATCCTGCCGTGCAAAAATCTTATCAGGGTTTTAATACACAGGACCATGGATGAATATGTGTTAATCTATGGTAGAACTTCACAAGTCAGATGCAAAATCAAGGAAAACTCACAATTGCGAAAACGTAAAATCAAGGAAAATTTTAATAATAATAATAATAATAATAATAATAGTAATAATAATAATAATAATGATAATAATAATATTTATTGAGTCACATATACAATTACAATTGTGTATGACGAGTCAAATATGATATATATGGAGTGAGTACAGTTGCATGCATCTTCTTGAGTGCAGCGAGTGAAATTACATTTTTGTCCACAAGCAAAACGAGGGGCCATCTCAGCATTTGCTGAAAGGACCAGGGAAACGAATAAAAACCTGATCAAGATGGGGTCATTGGCCTAGGGATTTATTTATTTAGTCAAAAACTGTATATGACGTATAGGAGAGAAACTCATTTGCGCACGCTTTCTTGAGTTTCAGAATCCCTTCCCAACAATTTAACTAATAATAGTTGAAAGATGAAAAAATAATAGTAATAATAATAATAATAATAATAATAATAATAATAATAATAATAATAACAACCCCGTGTGGTATCGGGGGTTTTTGTAGAATAGCACCACGGGACCTCCCCCTGTCGTAAAAGGCGACTAATCGGAGCAGCTGTCCGCTGTCACTCCCCTAAACATCCTCTCATTCCCACGAACTTCGTGTGTCATTGCTTCCACTTACTTGTGGCACACTTCTGTTATCTGTCCTGTGGGCCAATCTTCATATCGGCCAACCCTCGTGTTTCCGACCCCGACGCTATTAGGTTACGAGGGCTAGGGTGTCATTTCTGTTCTACTCTTCTATTCTAACTCTACTCTTCACTGTCCCCCTTCTTTTCCATTTCCTTTTAGCTGGGGGTAGCTCAAAACGCTAGGGGAAGGCGACCCTGAAGAAAAAACCCGATACGGAGGATCGTTTAGGATCAACCATTACGGTGCAGGGGATCGGCACCCCAGTACCGGCGGTCGGTGGTGAGCAAGCAGGCCACCGGGCGTCGTCATCAAGCAACTGCAATGCCAAGGGTGTGGATCACTCGGCACCCGGGGCAGATATTGCTACTAGTGATAGCAAACTTCGCGGGACACGTATGGAAGTTTGCGATCCCAGGGTTGAGGGATCCCTTAAAAACTCTCGTCCAGAAATAAGTTCTGAGTTTAGAGCAAAAAGAATGAGAACTAGAAGAAACGTAAACCCTGATGACTTGTTCAAGAACACATCAGTGGTACCAAAGTACTGTAATGAACCGTCCTCCTCATATCTATAAAACAACTATAATCGCCCCTCGTTAGGCGCACCAAAATATGTAATGAACCACTACCTGCTCTAGATCAACTATAATCTTTATAATCGCCCGGCGTTATAACGCCAAAATAATAACCAAAACCCGCTCTTATCAATTGCCCTGGTTATACTCAGCTTCCACCTCCAAGGTTGCCCGTCGACTAGCTGCCCCCCCCCCCCAGAACTTCCGATATTTTCTTACTTACACATAAAATCTGGGTGTGAGGTTGTGGCTGACCTGTACAGGATCTAACAACTATTCGGGCACGTGGGCGTAGGTCATTAACTAGCTACATGTAACAATTAAACTACGTTCGTTTAATTTAATGTCGAACCAAGTGATGTTCGCCATTTATTTTCTGTAATTCCTGTGCTAGTCGTTATTTCAGTTGAAATATATATATATATATATATATATATATATATATATATATATATATATATATATATATATATATATATATATACACAAACTGGGTCGTTGCTCTCCCATGACTCCCATAATACACTTAACGACAAACAAAATAAACACATAAACACATGAACGATATAATACCCTTAAATTACATGACACAAAATCCAAAATATTTCCATTCATACTGACAATTATAAATAAACTCATTCACACCCGAATGCGCATTCTGCCTGTATATCTATTGAATCTATTTTACGTTAAGACAGAACTTGATCTTGTACAGAAGCTAATTTTAATCTTTCTTCTCCTTCAAAATGTGAATTTCATAACAAAAAAAACAAAGTTTCATAACTTCCCTTTTGCAGAAAACGCTATAATCCGCAGCAAACCATTGTTGCGCGCCGTCCTCGATGTATATTACGCAGCATCCTCCAAATCCATCCTCCCGCAGCATTTCTCCATCCCCACACATTACCAAAATTTTCTTGAGCTCGCTAATATCTTCTTAGCATGTCCTTTCATTCCCCTATCATCCTATTTCCATTACGCAACTAATAACGCGATTATCTGTCTATCGCGTGCTACATTTCCTCCAAAATGTCCTGTTGTTGAATATACTGCGACACATAAATTATTTCCGCGTTACGCATTGTTATTACGAACATCATTGCCTAAACTCACTATATCCATTCATGTTCACCGTGTTTCTCGCACAATTGCATACTAAAAGTTTTATCTTTTTTCGGAGCGTTCTTCCCCACGTCTGACTTCGAGCTTGCTACGCATCATCTTCCTGTCATTGTTGCGTTGTGTCTTCAACTTTTTTTTCTGGAACATTTACCGATCGCTTACGTGTCTTTACCAAAAATATCATACCATTTTACTTAATTCTGTCCTTTCCAGGCTATTTCTCTTTATTACTACTTTTAATTATCAATTTATATCTTATTACTATTTCTTATACGATCTCCTCATGTTTATTAACACCAAAATTGCTTTATTTCCGTCGCTCGCGACGCATCATTGTTCTCTCGTAAAAATTCCAAATATACAATTTCAATTGGCATCTCTACTGCAGCTCCTCGATATTTTTCAGAGTTGCGAGTAATGTCATAATTTTCCGCGTGATATTCTTTGTTAATCCCGAAAGTTTCATTTCAATCGCTTTACGCGTTCTCTTAATTTTTAGGAAAAACCGCTTCTTTACATTACCTTTCTTATGATAACAATGGCTGTAAAAATCTCTAGTTATATCGTCTAAAGTGTACTTTCAAAATCACTCATATCTTTTAAACCCCTGATGCGATTCGCTTCGAATAACTTTTGAAATGTTCCTCTAAATGAATGCTATTGATTCGTACTGTCCAAATCGGGATTTTGTCGCGTCTTCTTTAATTTATAAAAAAATTATTAGTGCGCGACACAGCTTTCTTCTGTTTTTCAATCTCCTACTCATGCCATTCCTTGTTATGTTTGTTCTTTGCATCTAAATTGTTCGTGGGGATCTTAGATTGTTACAGTACCTTACAGTTAAAAGAAAGGAAGGAAACTTTGAAAAAGTCAGTCCCTTTCTACACTACTGTTTGTGGAAATTGCAACACCAAGAACGAATGGATCTAGGGAAATGATATTCAATGTACTGTGCACCCATGCCACAGGCACTACTTTATTTCATTTGCAGTACCATCAAATACATGGATACATGCCAAGTCAGTAAGTTGAGAAGCCACCACGCGCATCCACAAGAGCCTGTACACGGCGCGGCATTGAGCTAATAAGAGTCTGTATCGCTTCTTGTGGCAGGTCCTGCCATTCTCCTTCAAGCCGCGTCCAGAGTTCGGCGGTGGAAGCTGGCGGAGGTGCCTGGCGGACCAGCCTCTGGGAAAGCATGTTCCGCACATGTTCAATTAGTGACATGTCAGGTGAACGAGCCGGCCACGGAAGGAGCTGTATCTGGTGTTCATTGAACACACGTTGCACGATGCAAGCGATATGGGGTCGCGCATTGTCTTGCTGGAATATCGCTTCAGGCGAGCGTTGTACGAAGGGCACGACCTCCGCCCTCACGACTTCCTCGATATACCGGTGGGCGTTGAGATTTCCCTCAATGCGGAGTAGGCGGGTCCGTGAGTGGTAGCCAATGACACCCCATACCATTACACCGGGTGTTGGGCCGGTATGACGCTGGCGAATGCATCCCTCCAGATTGCGTTCACCGCGATGTCGTCGAACACGTATACGACCGTCGTTATTGGACAAATTGAAGCGGGACTCGTCGGAAAAGATGACTTGCTGCCACTCAGCCCGCCAATGTCGATGTTCGACGCCCCACAGATGTCGGAGGCGTCTGTTGTCGAGAGTCAGTGGAAGGCGCAACAAGGGGCGGCGAGCAATCAAGCCCCTTTGCACAAGACGGCGCCGAACACTGCTGGTGGACATGCTGTGACTTGTCACTGTATTCCACTGCTGCGCTAACGTGGTGGATGTCGCTGTGCAATCGGTGATGGCCATACGGTAGAGGTGTCGATCTTCCCTCGCCGTAGTGTGATAGCGAGGCCCTGTCTCACGCTGGCGGTGGGTACGACCTTCCGCAGACCACTGACGCCATGTTCGCATGATGGTACTGGCGGCTCGTCCCAGACGTGTGGCAATCTGGCGGTAGGACAACCCAGCTTCTCGCATCCCAACGACCCTGCCCCGGTCGAAGTCCGTCAAGTGTTCGTACTGCACTCGCTGTCGGCGACGAGGCATGGTGTGACTTACAGACAACTTGTGCGAGCCAAGGGTCGACCTGTCACTGTTTGTAGCCTCTCCAAGGCGCCTGGAGAGGTACCCGAACATGGTGCGATAAGCCGTCCCTACGTCGCAACCACGTGACTGGCGGCGTTGTAAATGTAATCACCTGGCGATCTCAATGTCACAAACTTATCCACGAAATGCGATGCGTTCAATGTCGCTCCTTCGCGGTGTTGCAATTTCCACAAACAGTAGTGTAATAGAAAAGTGTGTTAGCAACTGTGCTGGATCTGCCGTAAGAGAGAGAAAGAGAACTACGTCTGGACTCTTAATAGAAACATTTAATGACAATCAAGGTCAAAAGTTGTTAGAGTTGAGCAAAATAGGTACTATCGAAGTTGAAGTAAATGCCCATGGTACGCTGAATACCTGTAAAGGTGTTGTAGTTTGCAGTGATTTACTAAACTGCAGTGAAGAGGAAATAGCTCAAGAACTGGCTCACCAAGGAGTCATTGCCTGTCGTAGGCTAACGATGAGGCGAGACGGGCATATAATTCCTTCGGCATCCCATGTTCTGTGCTTTCAGTGCTTACATTTCGAACACACAGCATCTAGATGTGCTAAAATCAAAGCATGTCAATGTGGAAAGCCATTTCATAGTGGTGATCCATGCATGGATCCTATCAAATGCATCAATTGCAGCGGGCAGCACTCATCAAGGTCAAGGTACTGCCCAATCTATAAACAGGAGGCAGCAATACAACAAATAAGTCAGACAAAAACTCAGCTATCCTGAAGCAAAAAAAATTGTTTGTCCTAAAAAAGGAAATATCACATACGTTGAAGCAGTTACTAAAAGCACATCTTTGCCTTCTGTTGGTGATTCGCAGTGCGAGTAGCAGTTGTGGACGCTTGTGTCGATATATCGATATATAGATGTAATCTCCGTGCTTATGAGGAACTTCCTGCCTCGGCCTGTGTGTGCCCCACCAGTTGGTCCGCGCCGGTCGCCTGTGCAGTGAGCACTGTATTACTCGTCCACCTCTTACATGTATTTTCATCTTTGTGTTCCCAATACACGTTTGTATTCAGTATCTGCGTCTTGTGTTTATATTGCTCGTTCCCGAGCTGATGTCCTAATCCTAACAGGTTATGGGCCCAGGCACGCGAGCGTATTAATTGGGAAAACGTGTTGATCGGCCACGTGTAACACTCTTTAGAACCGCCATGAACTCCACGAGTATGTCGAGGATTGAACTCCTCGGCAAAGATAATTACGACACTTGGAAACTACAGATGCAGGCCGTGTTGATCAAGAACGATCTGTGGAACTATGTGAACGGAGTCGTGGTGAAGCCAGAACCAGCGGAAGACAACGCGAACGCGGCCGACATACAAGCATGGACAACAAACGACTTGAAGGCGCGATCGGACATTATTTTGTCGATAAGCTCGAGTGAACTTAAGCAAGTTAAGAATTGTGAGACATCACGGGACATGTGGCGGAGGCTGGAAGAGGTTTACCAATCCAAAGGCCCAGCGAGAAAAGCAACGCTCTTGAAGAAGCTAACCCTACAAAAAATGGCAGACGGAGACGACGTGCGCGCGCATCTCAACCGTTTCTTTGACTCGGTCGACAAACTGAACGAAATGGACGTCGAAATAAACGCGGATCTATTGACAATTTTGCTCCTGTATAGTCTACCCGCGAGTTTTGAAAACTTCCGCTGTGCCATCGAGTCGCGAGATGAGTTGCCCACACCGGAGGCTCTCCGAATTAAAATTGTCGAGGAAAGTGACGCCCGAAAAAGTGAAATGCGAGAGGCATCGTCGAGCGCTTTGTTCGTAAAGTATGGTGGCGGTTGGCCTCATCAAAATGGCAAATCAGAAGAGTACAGAAACGACCGCGACAAACGCAAGTTCGAGAAAAACTTTCGGTGCTTTAAGTGCAACAAGCCTGGACATAAAGCCAACGTGTGTCGAAGCATAAATAAAATAGAAAGTGCGGGTCGCGTGGACGAGTACGTTTGCTTGAGCGTTTCGGACAGCGCGAATGTTAGTGGAAATCTGAAGTGGTGCTTGGACAGCGGCGCCACCACTCACCTCTGCAACGAACGCGAACTTTTCCGTGAGATCGACAACTCCAAACAAACCAAAATCAAGCTCGCAAACAGTTCGACCGCAGAAACAGTCGGTGAAGGAGAGGTACATTTTGTCGCGAGTGTGCGTGGCGATGAAAGAAATGTCACTTTAGGTAACGCATTGTACGTTCCGGATTTAAGATCGAACCATTTGTCCGTGGGAAAGATCACCGATCGTGGACTGAACGTTTGCTTCCGTAAAGATGGTGCCACCATCGAAGATTCGAACAAGAACGTGGTGTTGACAGCAGTGAGAAGTGATGGTCTCTACTATATATGCGAGGCTGAACCAGTTCATGAAGCATGCACCGTTGCATCGAACAAGCAGACCAGAGTTACCCTCAACGAACTTCACAGACGTCTAGGACGTGAGTGCCATTCGAGATGGGGTCATCACCGAAGTGGACCTGATAGACCCAACCGAGACTTTTGACTGCAAGATCTGTTTGCAAGGCAAGATGACGCGGACATCGTTCCCGAAGAAGTCCGATCGTAAATCGAAGATTCTCGAGATCATACACACAGATGTGTGTGGGCCAATGAAGAAGGAATCTTTAGCGGGAGCGAGATACTTTGTAGAGTTCATCGACGATCACAGCAAATGGTGCGAGGTGAGATTCCTGAAGTCTAAGGCGGAAGTAACCAAAGCCACGATAGAGTACATCGCCCTCGTCGAGAACCAAAGGAACGCCAGAGTCAGGTGTCTGCAGTCAGACAATGGGCGCAAGTATACAAACAACGAGCTCGAAGATTACCTCAGGAAACGAAGAATCAGACGAAGGCTAACTGCTCTGCACAACCCAGAGCAAAATGGGGTAGCGGAGAGGAAGAACCGTAGCTTGAATGACATGGCCAGATGCATGTTGATGGAATCAAATCTCCCCAACATTTTCTGGGCCGAGGCAGTGAACACGGCCAACCACATTCGAAACCGCATGCCCACGAAAAGTCTGAACGGACGTGCACCACATGAACTTTGGACAGGCCAAATTCCAAATGTTTCTGACTTCAGGGCATTCGGAAGCAGAGTTGTTTATCTCGACAGGAATCCAGGAGATGGAAAATACAACCCTCGAGGTCGAGAGGGAATCTTCTTAGGCTAATGCGTACCGAATTTGGTCAGCCGACAAACGCAGAGTCCTGATCACTCGCGACGTAAAATTCATGAATGGTTGCAATCCTCAGGATGACGAGCAGCGAACCGAAGCAAACATACCGTCTCGGGATGTGGAGTTCGCGATCCCTCGATTCTCTCAAATCGACCCCATTGTGGAAGCCCCTGAGAGATGATCAAGAGAGCGTCGTCTCCGAAGAAGAGTTCCGTGGGTTCGATATCGCAAATGAGGAGATGTTACGGAGCAATGTCGGTACGAGCAGAGATGAAGACTACGACAGTGGAGGCAACGGAGGTGAAGACTCAAGCCAGTCCCCCGATCTTCGTAGAGCTGCAGGTCGACCAAGAATCATCAGATCCGGTTTAAGGGGAAGACCGAGAAGACTATTCAACACTGTTCCAGGCTCTGCAGCAGTGAACAGCGTAGCCGAACAATGCTTAATGCTGAACGACGCTTTGAATGGACCAGAGGCCGACGCGTGGCGTCAGGCGATCGCTGACGAAATGAGGTCCATCTTGAAGAACGAGACCTGGGCGTTCGTCGATCGACCCGAGGGACGATAGGGACTTGGATGCCGCTTCGTCCTCAGAAATAAATTTCGGGCAATGGTACGTTTGACAAGAGGAAAGCCCGCCTAGTTGCTCAGGGTTTTAGCCAGAAGCCGGGGATCCATTTTACAGAGACTTTCGCTCCAGTTGCCAGAATTGGTTCCATTCGCCTTGCTTCACTTGCGGCTCGGTACAACATGAAGATCAAATAGTTCGATGTGGAGAGTGCCTACCTCAATGGACATCTCGAAGAGGAGATCCTCATGGAGCCGCCGAGAGAGCTGGAGGAAATTCTACGGTACACCAGCGACGGTCGACAGGACGTCAGCCAGAAGGCAAAAGAGATGCTGAAGACTGTGCGGAAAGGGGATAAGGTCTGTCTCTTGAAGAAATCTCACTACGGCTTGCGCCAGGCGGGGAGGAGCTGGTACACGACCTTAAACAACACCCTGAAGGGACTCGGTGCCACTCCCTCAAATTCTGATCCATGCTTATTCTATATGGGGTCTGGCAAGGACGTGACGCTGATTGCGACGTACGTCGATGACATATTGGTCGCGGCACGCGACGAGACAAAGGTTGCCCACATCAAGGAAGGACTGTCAAGAAACTTCCAAATCAAGGGCCTCGGCGAAGTGAGACACTGCCTTGGGATCGAATTCGGACGCAGAGGGCGCAGGGTTACAATGCACCAGAGAGGTTACATTCATGAGTTGTTATCGTGATTTGGAATGTCAGACTGCAACCCTGTGGCCACTCCTACTGCCCCTGGATCGGTGTTGATGAAGGCGAACGATCAGTCTCCTGAAGACCGAAAGCTTCCCTACCGTGAACTGGTCGGAGCCCTCACGTTCTTGGCGACGACCACACGTCCCAACATCACATTTGCCACAAGCCGCCTAGGACAATTCAATAATTGTTTTGGAGTCGAACACTGGAAGTCAGCTAAGCGCGTCCTGCGTTATTTGAAAGGCACCATCGAAGTGGGACTCACCTACGGCACTGATTCCAGACCACACGAAGGGTACACCGATGCAGATTGGGGTGGTTGCTCCGAAGATCGAAGATCCTACACTGGTTATGTATTCAATCTTTGCGGGTCTCCAATCTCCTGGGATTCAAGAATGCAGCGAACGGTTGCTTTGTCCACGACTGAGGCTGAGTATATGGCTCTTTCCGAAGGAGTCAAAGAGACCATCTATTTGCAACGATACCTACGGGAACTGGGATTCATCGACCTCAGCCAACTGAAAGTATTCTGTGACAACATGAGCTGTCTGATTTTGGCGGGGAACTCGACGTTTCATTCGAGGAGCAAGCACATCGATATCCGCCACCATTTCATGAGAGACGCCCTGAAGAATAAGGAGTTCGATCTTCTCCATGTGTCAACGGAAGACCAGGTCGCTGACTTCCTCACGAAGGGCTTGCCAAGGCAGAAACACGAAAGATGCCTGGTCCTCGCTGGTTTGGACTCGTGGACAACTTGCGACTCGAGGGGAAGTGTTGGTGATTCGCAGTGCGAGTAGCAGTTGTGGACGCTTGTGTCGATATATCGATATATAGATGTAATCTCCGTGCTTATGAGGAACTCCCTGCCTCGGCCTGTGTGTGCCCCACCAGTTGGTCGGTGCTAGTCACCTGTGCAGTGAGCACCGAATTACTCGTTCACCTCTTACATGTATTTTCATCTTTGTGTTCCCAATACGTTTGTATTCAGTATCTGCGTCTTGTGTTTATATTGCTCGTTCCCGAGCTGATGTCCTGCTGAATGCCTGTAATAACTCACTGTATAGAAAAGTATTTCAATGAAATTGACAAGAACAAAGTAAACACAGAAGAATTGAACACAAACACCCAAAGTGAAATAGTTCTTGAGAGGCAATCCTCAGCACCCCAGTCAAATGATGCAGAAAGAAATCCAGTGGCCGCCGCCGCAGCCACATCCAGTAAAGGTGAATCGGCAAGAGACCACGGAAGTCGTTCGCCTCGTTCTCCAAAACACACGAAGGAGGACTTGCTCAAACAAAAAACCAACGATAAAGACACGACCACTGGCTCAGAGACAAGCTCGATAAGTGTAGAAAACAACGATTACCAGTCAATCGATCCAAGCAAAATTCCGCGCAAAAAGAAAAAGATGAAAGGATGGCCAAGAGGAAACCCCAGAAAAAAGCAGGACCCATCCATGCCACAGCAGCAGAACTTCATCCCAACTATGGAAAATATTATTCAATGGAACATTAACGGCTGTATCTCACATTATTGCGAACTGAAACCCATCTTAAACCAGAAGACCGTTTCAATTTAAGAGATTATAAGATCTTTCGCAATGACGTAGAACCTGATAGGCGAGCTAGGGGCGGTGTTGCCGTATTGATCAGCAATACACATTCTGCTAGTCAAGTTCATCTCAATACACCTCTACAAGCAGTAGCTGTACCATTACACCAGCCATTGAAGATGACGTTATGTAGCCTTTACTTACCAGACACCTCATGGCAAAATGAAGACCTACAAGACCTGATTGATCAACTACAGCCTCCATTTCTTATTCTAGGCGACTTTAATGCTCACAGCACCACATGGGGCTGCCCTAGAACAAATGACGCCGGTCGCAGAATCGACGAACTGTTACTCAACAACTAATACGTACTCTTAAACACAGGAGCAAGCACTCACTTCAACGCTAGAAATGGAACATTCTCGGCCATAGACCTTTCAGTATGCAGCCCAAATCTTGCAACACGCTTGACGTGGAAACCACTTCCCGATCTTCATCAAAGCGATCACTTTCTTCTGTTGATATCATCAAACATAATAAAGAACGCCATAAATTTACAGAAACGTTGGTGTACCGAGCGTGCAGACTGGTTCAATTTCACCAGTCATTTAACACCAATAAGGTTTTAAGGTTTTACCTACAAGTTTTACGACTTTAAAGGTATTAGATATGGAAAATTTAAGTGATTTGAATATGTCTTCCGATGAAGATGTACAAAATAATGATAGCGACTGTAATCAGGGCCGCTTTTTAACTCTATTAAAAGAGTACAAAATACTTTTTAATAAATCACAGGTGCCACGAATTTAATTAGCTAAAGAAAAAGCCTTAGCTTCATTGAGAGACAAATACATGGAACAATTCGGGAAGGAAATAACGGAAAAACAATTAAGGAAAAAAATTCAAAACATGAAGACAGATGTGAAAAGAAAAAGTGATGTGAGTGCAACAAGAAATAAAAAAATTAATCTCAAAAGTTGGGAGTGTGATTTCTTGGATTTAATGAGCAAAGAAAGTAATACAGTTTTTAACAAAGTTCCAGGTAATATAGTACGTGCTACTATTTCTTGCTATATGTTTCTATATTATTTTATACTTGAAGTGAGGTTAGGTTACGCTTCTTAAACACATAATTACGAATAGCAAATAAACAAAATTTTATGAGAAATGATTTTGAACACGTTGTATTAAACATATCGTTTAATTTTAGGAAATATGACTGTAGGGATGATGCCGGAAAATTTATCATGAGCCCCAAATAAAAATTACAACATCAAACCTCTTGCCGCCACGTCACAAGCGACAAAGAAAAACAAACGCCCACCTAGAATCTGATGAGACTGCTAACCTGAGTTTGCAAGAATTGCAAAGGCTCGTACTTTTAGAGCAACTCACATTGGTGCGAAAACAAATCAAAAGAGATTTGCTTATGTCAAGGTTAGAGCGCGAAGAACCATTGCCTTCTATTGGCAACCAGATTTTCACATTACACGCAATTTGATTGTCCTACTCTGTTACACGAATTTAATACTATCAGGAAATAAAGATTTCAAAGAAAATTATTTTTGATTTTACAAGTGATAAATAATGTTCTTTATTTCTTCTCTTCTTAGTTGTCCTCTTCTACACAGATTCTGATCTAATACAGAATTTTCATTGTCGATGTTTATGTAGTCTGTATCTTCATTCTCAACTTCATATTGAAATTCTTCTGGAATATCATATTTCAAAAATTTAGCAATATTGTGCAGTACACAACATGCAATAATCACTGAAGGAACTCTTTCTAATTCTGTTCTTATTTTGTACTGGAGCACAGGAAATCTCTGTTTCAGCTGCCCAAAACATCGTTCTATTATAACACGCTCCTTAGCGAAGAGGTTATTGTATGCCGTTTCCTCGGGTGTTGAAGGATTTCTGTACGGTGTAAACAACCATGGCGTTATGCCGTATCCGATGTCTCCAAGTAAAACTATGCCACTTTTCTGTTTGTTCATAAATTCATAAAGGTCAGATCGTTTGAGTATTCGACTATCGTGTACAGATCCGGGCCACTGAGCATCTACACTAGTGAACTCTTCATTCGCATTGCATGTAGCTTGAACGTTTATGCTTGCAAAATGCTTCATCGCCGTGGTAAGTAGGTTTCTTTATTGGGACGTGAGTGCAATCTATAACGCCAATTGCACTTGGGAAACGATATCGTTCTGCCCACTGTTCCCGAGCATGGTTCATGTGCGTTGGAACCTTAATCCATTCATGAGCTTTCTCTAGAATTTTATTCATTACAAATGTTATAGTTTTACAAACAGTTGTTCGGTGTACGCCCTCTTCTCTTGCTACACCTACTTGAAAGCCAGGGTCACTAACAAAGCTAAGAAATATCTGCATCTTCTGAATAGGCGATAACGCTCCACCTCTCGTTTCGTGTGACTCACCTAGGAAATAAGTAGTTATTCAATTCACATTTTCTTGATTAAACCGATATATGGAAAAAAATCACTTTCGGCACATTCCCTTCTCTTGGAGTAACGTTTGCGAGATCGAATGTGCTTCAAAGCAGCCATTTTTAAATAAAAACACACTTCAACTCACTAGACTGGCACACTAGAAAAATGATTAGCTTTTGCTTAAAAAAGAAAGCTTTAGCTGATCTTTATTCACACCTTTTCAAGCGTTTGCTGGAAAATTTAGCTTTAGCTACTAGAAGATGATTTTGCTAATAAGTACTAGCATTTGCTTATTTTTTTAGTCAATTTAAACAAAGCTTTTGCTTCAAATTACCAGTCAAAGCTTTTGCTTACTTTTTATTCACACCACCCATTGCCTTTGCGTCTCAATACTCTAAAGCCATTAACACAAACAGCTATCCTGAAGAATTTATCGAGAAAAGACAGGAAGAAGAACAAGTACTAGATTTCACAACTGATACAGATATGCCGTATAATTCTATTTTCACACGAAGAGAATTACAAGATGCTATAAATGCAGCCGGAGACACTGCAGCAGGATCAGATAACCTCCCCTACAGCATACTACGTCGGTTGCCAGAGGAAATACTTTCCACCTTGTTAAATAGATATAACAACATCTGGGTACAAGGCAATTACCCCAAATGCTGGAAAGAAGCGATAGTAATCCCACTTTTAAAGGCTGGCAAAGACCCGCGGAAACCTGAAAACTATCGGCCAGTGTCACTGACTAGGAAAAATCCTAGAAAAAAACGGTCAACACTCGACTAACATGGTGTCTCGAAAGAAACAACTTCCTGAATAAACATCAGTGTGGTTACCGACAGCATCACTCTACTACCGATCAGTTAGTATATCTAGAAAACGCAATACAGAACACCTTTATTAAACGACAACATATGGTGGCTGTATTCTTCGACATAGAAAAGGCGTTTGATAAGACCTGGCGTTACAACATCTTGAGACAACTGCATAATTGGCAAATCAGAGGAAACCTTCCAAAATTCATATCCAGTTTCCTTAGTACCAGATCCTTCCAAGTTCGTGTTGGGCAGTCTATCTCAGAAAGTCACGTACTTGAGAACGGTGTACCACAAGGTTCTCCATTAAGCGGTACGCTTTTTATCATAGGAATCAATGAGATGTTTGATGGCATAGAATAATCAGTTGGAAAATGCATGTATGTTGATGATATTGCTCTATTTTATTCAGCCAAATCGCCAGCAATGATTAAATTGAAAATGCAAAATGCCATCAATACACTGGTACAGAAAGCAGAAAATATCGGATTCTCATTTGCAGCAGCTAAAACCAAATGCGTCTACTTCTGTAGAAAACGGAAAAGATACAGACATCCAGATCTAATACATGGTGTTCAACTGGCGTACAATGAAATGGCAAAATTCCTTGGTTTGATTTTTGATAGACATTTAACCTGGAAACACCATTTAGAGTATATCTTGTCTAGATGCAAAACGGCTCTGAACGTGATCCGATGCATTCCGCATATAAATTGGGGAGCAGATAGAGACGTCTTGCTCCGTCTCTACAAATCCCTGGTCATGTCCAAAATCGATTATGGGTGTGCAGTGTACTCCTCAGCCAGAATGTCAAGCTTAAGAAAATTAGAACCTATTCACAACGCAGGCCTCCGTTATGCATCTGGAGCGTTCCGCACTAGTCCCTCCTTAGGTGTCTATTGTGAAACCAGTACCATGTCGCTACATCATAGACGACAAACACTACTACTCAGATATCGAGCAAAAATGCTGTCACTACCAGAGCACCTAAACTATCCATTGATCACTAGTCCCAACCTGGCAAATATTTATAATCGAAGACATACAGCTACTCGTCCAGCCAACATCCGTGCAGTAGAAATAATCAGATGCTACAACTTCATTCTACCACTGGTTTTCAAACAAACCATAAGAAGTCCCACCTTGGACGCTTAAAATGCCAGAAATCGACTCCACCAGTGTAAAGAAAAAAGAAAGCCTTCCCACGGAATTAAAAATCAGATTCAGATCACTTCTTGAAGAGTACATAGCAGATCACACAGTTATCTACACCGATGGATCAAAAAGCAAACATGGAGTTGGAAGCGCATTTGTAACTGAAGACACATCAGAAACATGGACACTTCCACCAGAAGCGAGTGTGTACACAGCTGAATTGTTTGCAATAGTACAAGCTTTGCGATACTGTGAAACTCTCGGTGCAAGAAAATTTGTGATCTGCACTGACTCGCTCAGCTTTCTCACCGCTATAGACAGACGCCTACCTGTAGACCCACTACTACAGATGATTCTCCTGTTATGTCACAAGTTAAAACAGCGAGGAGCATCAGTTACGTTCATCTGGTGCCCTGGGCACACAGGTATGTCAGGCAATGAAGAGGCCGATTCTGCAGCAAGAAATGCCGCAAACAATCAGGAATCGAAATAGAAGTACGCCCTCAAGATGTAAGAAATGCTGCTTTAAAGTGCATGGCCTCAGAGCATGGCAGGCAACGCGGAATAGCCTTCAAACAAAATTAAACCCAATCAAACAGAGCGTCAATGAATGGTCACCGTATGTCAGCTACACTCGTCGAGAACAAGTGTGCCTTACAAGACTATGAATAGGCCATACAAGGATAACCTCTTCATACCTGCTGAAAAATGAAGAGCAACCTATCTGCGGCTGCGGTGGTGGAATTATCATAGTGAAACATCTTCTGACAGACTGTGCAAAGCTCTCAAGACTCAAGAGACAAATGTGGTGTGAAAGGGAACTTGAAGGAAGACCTCGGAATAGACAAAACAGCAACAGACAAAACATTACAATTCCTGAGAGAGGCGAATCTTTTTTATAAAATTTAAATGTACAATTTAAATTTTATAAAAAAAGATTCGCCTTTTTTCAGTTCAGTTTTTTCGGTTCAGTTTTTATCACTAATTAGTAAAAGGCTAAAGGCCACATTTGCCAAGCCTCCAAATAAATAATAATAATAATAATAATAATAATAATAATAATAATAATAATAAGACATTCCACGGTGGAGTGGCTTTTGGAGAAACAAATATATCCTGAGACGGAGGGTTTTATAATATCAATTCAAGACAGCGTTATCAAGACCAGAAACTATCGAAAGCATTATTTAAAAGATGTGGATAAATGTAGGAAGTGTGGAGCTGTAGGAGAAACTATAAAACACAATTGAAATACCTTACTGGAATGATGGAACATTACGTACGCACCTTTCTGACTCTTTGCCCATTGCATGTGGAGTTCCTCAAGGATCGATTTTAGGCCCTATTCTGTTCCTACTTTACGTAAACGATATGCCATCGACGATTCGAAACGGAAGAACGGTTCTCTTTGCGGATGATACGAACATCCTTTGCAATAAAGAAACCGTAAATAGTACAATATCAGATGTTTCAAATTGGTTCCGAAATAACAAATTAATAGTAAACGAAAAGAATGTGTATACTTGTGTATACTTCGCGAATGTTCATTCCCGCCTGAGATATGGCATAATATTCTGGGGAAATACATCTTAGAGCTCCCAGACTTTTAGATTACAAAAACGAATTGTACGAATAATAACCAAATCCCACCCACGTGATTCATGTAAGCCTCTCTTCATTAATCTAGGAATTTTACCATTGCCGTGTCTGTTTATTTACGAATCAGTGGTTTTTGTCAAAAATGACTTGCTTAAGGGCGGGAATATATTTTCAGAAAATGCCGATGTCTATTACTATAACACTCGACGCAGAAATCATATTCATCAGGTGACAGTATCAACAGCTCATTACAAAAAATTCACATACAATACATGTACATTATTTTACAACACTTTGCCAGATGACATTAAGCGATTAAATTCAATAGAAAAGTTTAAATCACAAGTGAAATCGTTTCTGCTGCATAACTGTTTCTATACAATTGGAGACTATACTGAGCATCACAAGAAAAGTAACATTAATTTTAAAAATGATACATAATGCATTATTTACCATTTGGACTGTATAAATGTGTATAAACAACCTGTAACAAGTATTGTACTACAGCTTCCGGGTCAATGACCCCCATCTCGATCAGGTTTTTCGTCCAGTTTTCCTGATCCATTGAGCAAATGCTGAGATGGCCCTTGTTTTGCTTCTGGACATAAATGTAACTTCATTTTCTGTGCACGTCTTCTAGAATTCAGTGGGAAATACAATTATTCAAATTATCGTTTCCACGTTGTCGCGGCAGGAAGTAATAAGAGCCAAAATTTATTGCTTATTTATCCTTGAAAATAGATTTTATTACATGGGAGCTTTTTTGTTTTTTTTCTCCCTTTCAAAATTCAAAATTTATTGCTTATTTATCCTTGAAAATAGATTTTATTACATGGGAGTTTTTTTCTCCCTTTCAAAATTCAAAATTTAAGTAGTATATGACTTAGTGTAGGGATCACAGAATTTTGAAAATGTGCACACAATTCACTTTTCCCCATAGCACGTCATACGCAGTTTTTAACTGTTTTTTGACGTAAAATAAATAAACATCACAGCTGCATGCTCTTCCCTCTCAGACAGTGCTTACTTAGGAACGCATAATCAAGTTGCGAAAATCGTGCACAGGGCAATTGCAATAGAGCATAAATTATTGGATGAATCGACACTGCCCTTCTATAAGTACACCCCTCCTCCAGTGCTGGAAACAAGTTCCACCCTTTTGTACTGGGACAGACCGGTTTTAACTGATCGTACTGTCGATTACAATAGGCCAGATATTCTCCTTGTAGATAAAAGGAAGGAAGGAGTAATAATAGACATCGCAGTACCATTATCCCACAACATCAAACAGAAAGAAACAAAAAATTTCGAAACATGAAAACTTATCTCATGAACTAAAACATGTTTGGAAATTAAATGCTGATCTGGGCTGTCCGGGTGACGCCGCGTCGAAGGCTGGGGTGCCGACGTTTCGACCGACATATAGCGGTCCTCTTCAGGGCTGTACTGCGCCAGGATGTTGGGCGCTCTGGTTTATGTAGAGAAAGGGGCAGGCTGCGATAGGCCGAGGTGTAGGCCAATCGGGCGTGACTAGGTGAAAGGAGGAGGGGGGAAGCTGACCGACGGAAGCGGTCCGTCGTCGGACGGCGTGGGGCGGTCCGGTAAGCTCAGGGGTCGGACGGCGTGGTGCGGTCCGGGCGGGCGGCCTCTCGCGACCGCGCACTCCGCAGAGGTGCAATCCACGCATCGTGGAGGCGTAATCCCGCGTCCCCGTTGATGTTCTGGGGATGATTTGCGATTTCTAAAGCTTCCTTTATCCGCCTTGGCCATCACCTATCATCTCTCGCGAGCACCTCGGTCTTGTCGAACAGGAAGTCATGGCCGGTTTCCCATGCGTGCAGAGCTACCGCGGAGCGGTGTACCTTCTTAAATTTGAAGTCTCGAATGTGCTCGCGTAGTCTCTCCTCTATGGTTCTTCCTGTCTCCCCGATGTACGTGTGACCGCAGCTGCAAGGGATGGAGTATACTCCGGCGGCTTGGAGCGGTGGAAGCTGGTCTTTGACGCGCATTAATGTTTGACCGAGTTTCTGATGTGCCTTGAAAAGTCTTGATCTTGAACCGCCTCAAGAGTTTTCCTATCCTGTCCGTGACTTAAACTACCCAAAAACGTTTTGAACATGGGACAGCGCGCAGTTTTGTTGCAAACAGCCCATATCGTAAGAAAATTTTTATTATAAGTCCAAATTTAAGATGAAGTTCTTCTGTGACCGAACCTGTCCCCAAAACAACTGGGGAAGGTGAGCATTTTTACCAGCAAAAATAGCTGAGAAAACGTAGGATGATGATGATCATGATGATCATGATAATAATAACAATAATAATAATAATGATAATAAATTTAAAAAAGCGAGAGATTAACATTTCCAAAACTAGATATTTTCGTGGCCGAATTATAGAAAACTTATTTGTAACGGTACACAGACTTGATTTTTCTCTATTGCTAACAAATAGAAACTCATCCTAAGCTCTACTACCACTACAAGCAAAAGGAAAGCTCAACAAAACATGCGCATAGTGAAGCTACATTTACGTCCAGAAGCAAATCAAGGGGTCATCTCAGCATTTGCTCAATGGATCAAGAATTATACTACAATTCTTATTACAGATACATTAAGATATTGTATAGTAAAAATTATTTTTAGTGGCAAAATAGTTAAACATTTAACATAATATAATTTAATTTAAAATAATTTAACATTGCAAGATTTGTACTGTTTCATTTCTTAAAATAACATTTACTTGGTATAGTGATTTTAGTATAGATAGATATGATTATAGTATAGATAGATAGATAGTGATTTTACTGCTACAACTTGTAATAATAATAATAATAATAATAATATAATAATAATAATAATAATAATAATAATAATAATAATAATAATAATAATAATAATAATAATAATAATAAAAAAAGACAATGATGATGATCATGATGATGATGATCATGATAATAATAACAATAATAATAATAATAATGATAATAAATTTAAAAAAGCGAGAGATTAACATTTCCAAAACTAGATATTTTCGTGGCCGAATTATAGAAAACTTATTTGTAACGGTACACAGACTTGATTTTTCTCTATTGCTAACAAATAGAAACTCATCCTAAGCTCTACTATCACTACAAGCAAAAGGAAAGCTCAACAAAACATGCGCATAGTGAAGCTACATTTACGTCCAGAAGCAAATATTAACAGTACATGATAATAATTATGGTAACAACTACAGATGATTTAACAGTATTTGTATATTCCTTGTTTAAATCTTGAAATGGAGAGGAGGAGGAGACAAGTTATGGCCAGGTTTTTTCTATTTCTACACCTAGTCCTAATGCAGCACCTGAAATCACATTGTACATATTAGTCATTGAGGTATTCCTGAGCGCTATAGAAAAGTTTTTCTCCAAGGAAGCGTTTGAGTTTTTTCTTGAAGTTGTGTAAGCCTGTCGTGTTTCTCAGATGTATTGGTTATTTGTTGAAGAATTTTATACCTGAAGAGAATATACCCTTTTGGTATAATGTGCTTGTGCACATTGGTTGATGAAGGTTACTGTTTTAACTGCAGGATGCAGGGTAAATTAAACATTCAATGTTTAATAGCCATTTACTTTCACCATAACAAATACACACCATTTACGTAACAAATAACTGTACAAATTTCCTAACGGCGTTCTTGCCGTATCGGGCCTTATCACCGGCAGTGGCGATAAGCGACGTTATGCGATAGCTGGCGGCGGTGGCCGCCCGAGGTCCGCGCTTATCGCCTGGCTGATACGCCACGATGTGTGACGTGTAGCAAGCGCCGGCGGCAGCAGCCTGGGGTCCCCTTGTAGCGCGCAGCTGATTCCGCCGCGATCGGGCGTGTAGCGAGCGCGGCGGTGACCGCCCGAGGTCCGCGCTGATCGCCTGGCTGATACGCCACGACTTGTGACGTGTAGCAAGCGCCGGCGGCAGCAGCCTGGAGTCCCCTTGTAGCGCGCAGCTGATTACGCCGCGATTGGGCGTGTAGCGAGCGGCGGCGGTGGTAACTGAGCGAGGTTGTCACTGAACGAGCGCGCTGCTCCCGGCCTATGACTTTATACTCCACCGCCCGGTAAAGGGGGAGGGGAGGGGCTGTGCCCCACCACTAGCGGAGCGTAACTCCGACTTGTCCCCTGATTGGGGGGATACCACAGTTACTGCTTCCCTTGTGTTATAAGGGTGTAAGCTTGAGTTAAATTTGTAAGGTGTTAGCTACATTGAGTTAAATTTGTTAGCTAGATTTTTCTTTACAAACACGATAACTTCATAAATGAATATACAAGGCAGTGGAAGTATGTTAAGTTTTTTGAATTGAGGCCTGCAGGACTGTTCCTTTGGTATTTGTTGTTTGTATAAATATTTTGTTTTTTTTTACTTACACACACACACACACACACACACACACACACACACACACACACACACACACACACACACACACACACACATATATATATATATATATATATATATATATATATATATATATATATATATATATATATATATATATATATATATGTTTTGCCGGGACTATTCATTTATGACATAAATTCCAGAAAAACATAAAATCGGGAATTGTAAAATCGAAGTTTCACTGTAATTGCACAGCAATGAATGTTGCAGTCTGAATGTGTGCTTGCTCTTTTCTTGACATCATCATTTGCAAACTATTATATTTTTCATCCTAAATCTTTTTGATACACGTCTGGGCAGAATTCTTCCTCCAACAGCAGCACACTACTGGGGTATTGTGGAAGCATTTCATATAAATGGCACACATTTATTCATATTACATTTAAAGAGGAAGAAGGGAGGTTCAATTCTTTGGTTAGAAAATTTCACATTTTGACATTTAGAGCCCAGGGCAAGGCTATTGGGTTTTAAGAGACTAGTGAGCACTCCCATTAAATATGTGCTGCTCCTGCTGCCTTGCAGATAGGAATTATCCCAAACACTAAGGGAAGGAAAACCCTGGGCAGAGAGGGCTCTGAAAGGCGTGCAGCCAACCTCTGTAAGGGAGTAAACACTACACAAATCTCAGCTCTCCAGATTGATGGTTAGAGCAATGGGCCTGCACTTCATTATCCAGAAAAAATATAAACTTGCAAAAAATTTGGTTTCGACTTCGAACAGGGACAGAAAAATTTACAACAACCAGTTACTACCAGCAAAGGAAATGGTACTAAGGAAATATTGGTTGTTGGAATATTCAACTTATAAGAACAAAAGAAAAGAAGGTTTTTAAAGAGCTTTCTCTTCACAATTTGGACATTGCAGAGCTGAACGAGAGAAAAAAGAAAGAAGGAAATTAAATCAAAGAAGAATATATGCACTTCCATCTTGGAATCAAGAAATAGAAAAGAGCCATAGCTATAATACAGAAATGGAAAAATAATACAACAGACTGGATATACACAAATGAAAGAATTATGACACTAAAACTGCAGATACTTGTATTTGGGCATATATAGGTAATAATTGAAATATACGCCCAAACTTCAACCACTGAAATAAAGAAAGGTATCTTTGAAAGTATCACAGAAACATTGGATAAAATAGAAAATAAGAAAGATATTGTACTCTTGGGGGATTTTAATGGATGAGTGGGAACTAAAGAAAATGATAATGGGACAGGAAAATATAGAGAAGATGTATTAAATGACAATGGCATTAGATAAATCGAAATATCTCAGCTATACTCCTTAAGAGTACAAAATAGATTTCTCCAGCATAAGGAAATACACAAGTTTACTTTGTTTTAAGTTGCAAAGGGATTGAAATCTGTAATAGACTATCCAATCTCCAGGCAACATGCCACAATAAAAAACATAGATGTGAGATTAAAATGAGACAAATCTGTGGTCACCATCTACTGAAAGCCAGTTGTACATTTCAAATACTGTTAGATTTAAAAAAGAAAAGTGAAGGGAAAGAAGATCACTGAATGAAGCAAAATATAACTAAGAAGGTCTTAAAAATGAATCAACGGTATTTCTCTACAAAACAATATTAGCTAAGAAAATGAAGAGAACACATAAGGAAAATACTGAACAAATGTACAAGACCATGCAGATCAATATATTTTAAGCAGCAAAAGAAGCTTTGGGCAAAAAAGAGATAATACAAATATGTGGTGGAATGAAGAATTAAAGGAAATAAGTGTAAGAAAAGAAGGTACCATTGGTTGATTACAAAGGACTGTGAAGATAGAAGAATATACAGGAGGATATGCTACTTGACAAAAAAGTCACCACATAAAACATAAGATTTAGAGAACAGAAATGTATAGAAATAGTTTATTATAAGGATGCTAAATACAAATAAGAGAGAAAAAGTGACAATATTTAATTGGACAACTGAAATGGAAAAAGTACTACAAAGACTTACTAACAGAAAACCCCCAACAATTTTGTAATGTGGAGTATAGCCTAAATCAAGACTTAAATAATATACAGATAATAATTTCAGTTGCAAAAGAGAAACACGAACTAAAATTAATGAAAAATAACCAATCACCTGGTCCTGGTGGTATTTCTGCAGAGTAGAAAAGAAGAGGAATAGAAATGAAGAAGCACATATTTAAATCACTGGTTGAAAGTCGTGCGATATATGGAGCAGAAGTCTCATCTTTAAGCAAATACACAAAAAGCAGAATAAATGCAGTTGCGAATAGCTTTTGGAGATGATGCTGCAGGCTTACCCTAAAAGATTGAATAAGAACAGAGACTCAATGTTGATCAGAAAAGAGACTCTATATAAATGAAAGCCTGACTGATCAGATTGAAAAACAGCAACCGTTATCGTACGGTCATATAAGGAAAATATCGGATGAAAGATGACCTCTAAAAGTTTGGGAATAGAGCAGCATTGAGGGAGAAGAAAATATTACGAAAGAATTTTCAATATTAGGTGTAAAATGTCACTACTATATGTACATATAGACATATAAACATTTAGAAATAGAAATATAAATGCAAATTTGTGAAGAATCTGTTCTAATTCTAAGTTTTTATTATTTTAACATCAGAAATGTATGTTAAATCAATGAAATTAGGAAAACTATGCATTACATAAGCAATCTTAACATACATGAGGGCCATTCATGATGCACTTTCGGCTCTCTTTTATTACGGTGTACTTACAAAGTTGGTGCCTCATCTCTCTTTTTTTTTAGTCCAGGGTTTTCCAAATTAAGTTTGAGTTTCACATAACCTGGCTGCGTTGAATCATAAATTACCTGAAAATATTTAGAAGAAAATACATTTGCAGAAAAATTGGGATTTTAAAAATATTAATTGCCTATAAATTATTGCATATTATACAAACACACGCACGCACACACTCTCACATACATGCACTCACACACGCACACACACACTCATGCACACTCACTCACATACACTTGCACACACACTCTTCCACACCACACCATCTCTCCCACTCCCACTCACTCACTTAATTATTCACTCATTCACTAATTATTTACGTCATATATAAGATTTATGTCATCTTATACAGTGCCTTTAACACTATCCATACAAAAAGTTTGAAGAAAACATATGGAGTAATTTTTAAGAAATTCTTTTCTTTTGTAATTTTTAAAATTGCACAAATTTCACGCAATGTTGTATGAAAACTACCACAATTTTCAAAATAAATATACATGACCTTAATGAAATAATTAATTTTGGAGAACGAATTCCATTTACAAGGAAAATCTCTATCTTCAGTTTTGTAGTTTTAAAAAGACACCAAGAAAAATGACTAACTTTTGCAATTTTCAAAATTCAGAGTTAATTAGTAAAAATTCAGAGTTAACCATGAAAATCAAACCTATGCAACCTTTAGAACTGTATTTCACTATTTTCTTACAAGAAATTTTTATAAAATCAAACCTATGCCACCTTTATAACTATCACTGTATCACATATTCTTCTATCACATATACACTGTATCACATATTCTTACAAGAAATTTTTAGAGCAATTTTTGAGAAAATCTTGAAAATGTCCCAAGGGCTTTGTGTAATGTACCCCCAAAATTTAAAGAAAATTTAAAATTGCTGAGCTTCAAGTCTGGCCAGATGGACGAGGGAATATTCACTTTGGAAAAAATCCTAAGATTAGATTAAGTGCTAATTTTGTTCACAGACAAATGAACATTTTGGAGGAGAGAAATAAAAAAACACAACACTTCTACGGTATCAGGGTATTCAAAATGTCAATTTCCATTGAAATCTTGACTTGATTTTCCGCAGCTTTTCATAACTTTATTAATACTCCATTTATACATACATGAAAAAGTATAAAAGGTATGAAATGTCCTATAATTACTATGAGGGACAGGTCGAAACTGATTCCAAAGTATACAGTTTTCTTTTCTTAATTCAAGATATTTTGTATTAAAATTCTTGGGTTGTTTAGTGAAGACTCCCCAGGTCAGAATAAGACTACATTCATCAGATTTTTGGTTGCAGATTATTCTCTAAAATGGTTTTTAAAAATCAAACTTCTTTCTATCACTAGTGAACACTATTTTTTATCATCAGACAGATTTTCCAACAGTGAAAATAAATTTCAGGCATGTGGATAGAATCTACACATTGAAAGATGTGTAGGAATTTGTAGTTCAAATTATGATAAGGAAAAGTTTATTCTCCCCATAGTAGAAAGTAATGATGTGCATGGCTTTTACAACAGATGGTCACATATTTAAGAACATTCCCAGAGAAAAAAAAAATTGCTTTATCAGCCTTTAAGGAATTTTGTTTATATGCAGATAAATTTGGTATTGTAGTAGCAAAACCAAATGTGATATACCAAAATGAAGAACCATTTTTATTATGGAAATGTCATTTTATTTGACATAGAATATAGGGATGTCAATAGACGATCGCGAGGGGGTCGCTATGTGACAAATAAACAACAGGCGTTAAGGATAATTTTCGTTAGGTTGAAATGACAGAGCAGAGGCGGAATAAGCATTGTTTTGAGAGACAAAAGAAAAAGATATAAAATCTGGATGCTTCCGAGTTTTTAGAAGAACATTCATTTGCTTGAGCAACGCGGTGATGAGTGGGTCGGCTCCTGATATATTTTACCCGGTTGAGGAAAGACTGTAATTGACAGTTGTATAAAATTAACTATCGTTTTTATATTAGGATAGAGCATTTTTGTAGGAAGTAAATACGTGTCTAGGCGTTCATCCGAGACGCAAGTGAGGGAAGTCACGGATTATAATAGTATTGCCAGGAGAATTTTGAACCAGATCATGGACATTAGGCAAGGACTTTATCCGGAAGCAAGATTCTGCTGTGTCAACGGAGAAGGTTCTACGGGGCGCCATTGAACGAAGAACTGGAGAGCGCGCAAAGACCCACGAATGAATAACAAGGTTTTATAACTATGGTAATATAGAGAAAACTGGTCATGACCAAAGATTGATTCATTTTTGATTATCATTATAATAAATTCTAATTTGTTAAGTTGAAAGAAAGCTGATTATCATTGTTCGTTACGTGCAATCCAGTATTTTAATAAGATTTTCAGATTCCTTGCCACTCCGTATGAATGCCACATTGAATAATTGGTTGCAAAGTAGCAACAATTATGAACTTCGAACCCCAATTAACTGAGCTAGCACAACATAATTTTGGAAAGAGAGATGTTTAAAAATTATTTAGGAATCATTAGGTTTCAAGTGTACCCTTTTCCTGGCGCCCAAATTACATTTATCAGTAATAATTATGTTTCAAAATGTCCCTCCAAGTGGGGCTAATTTTAAAATAGAAAGACGGGGCTTGTTTCAAATTGGCACCAGTCAACGTCGAGCATGTTTCACAAATATCAGGGGTTTCTTCCTCAAACCTTCATTCATGGACCATCCTATCCACATTCTCCAAATTCTACTATTGGAAGAGCTTTCCACAGAGGTCACGCAATGAAGCCAAACTTCTAAATATTCTAACAATACTGAAGAACATTCCTGAAGATTATTTTACAAAAGCTTTTTTTAGCATTGGCGACAAAGGACATTAAAAGAAAAAAAAAAAAACCAGTTGAAATTTAATTTTTAATTGCTTGAAAGGTGTTCGTGTTCCCCTTTTGCACATGTTAATTAAAATAATCCTGTTTAACAGATAGCACCTCGCTTTCTTCATAAATCTGATATCAATTAAAATGATTTAAAGTGTTCATGTATTAATCTTATATTTATTTGATTTTTGGAGGAAGTTAATTTTCAAAACTACCTACTTCCTGTCATTCTAGGGTAGGTTATGTCTTCAAAATTGTAATGATTTTTAAAATGTCATAAATAGAAAAATTTTACTCCCAAATGTAGAAGTATTTTTTATACTTCAACTTTTTTGTTTTAGCAGTCTTTCCACAGACAGAAAATGATTGTGTGAATGGAGGAGAGAAATGCTGTATGCCAAGCAATAGGTTTATGATTCAATAATGAAAACAACGTAAATAATAAAACTAATACAGCTAAGCCATTTATTCTACTTCATGTTGAAGATATTAATTCATATAATATTTCCTGAAAATTGGAAACCAATCTAGGCATTATTTCCAAACGACCTACCTGTGTAATGAATTTGTAAATGTGTTTTGAGAAAATGGAATTTGAAGGGAACATGACCAGTGAAAACATAGTGGATTCCACTAGAGCAGAAGTAATACAAATTGTTCCTCCTTAATTTGAAAAGAAATCAGTTTATCTTTCGCATAAATAAATGTGCATGGGATTTTTAAATTTGTTTTGTAGAACACATTAAAAAAAACAACCCTTACCTACCCTCTTAAGATTTTAGGACCTGAAAAGAATATCAAATGATTCAAAGAATATTTAACTTTCCCTTTAAACTAAGACATACCAAAATATGGTTCAAAGAGACCTGATAGTTTTTTCTCAATTTTCCAATAATTACTTTATCTATGGACTTGGGTCATTTTGCGAATTTGTGATTCATATATTGTTTCATATTCTTTGAAAAAATAGCAGACATAAATGCTGTGTGCATTTTTCAAATCTTTTTATTGATAGGTGAAAACAGCTTTCTTTATTACGATACACGTTCAGTAAAATAAAATAAAGTAGAGAATCTACATTATACTTGTACACAAATTGAGAATACCAATTCCAGTGTGATAACAAGGAATAAATTTAATAGAAATTAAAATGCCCAAAGAATTAGACAGAGATGCTGTATTGCACTAGTTTTTCCTCAAATATTTGTAAATGGAGTTTCTTTATTCCTTGAAGACAAGATACTGCATAAAAACTGGTTTAAGAACACATAAAAATCAACTCTTCCCTCTTCATTTTACAGATAATCAAAATAATACTAGCTAAAGCCTATTGGGTAATTCATTCTTGAATGTTAAAAATGTTATAACATGGATAAAGTAAATGCAGACTTATAATCTGTCTAGCAAAAATTGGATACAATGTACTGTAGAGTATAATGTTACATTTTTAATGTACTTTTAATGTATTGAGAAGGGGACTGCCATTTGGCTTACATGTTGTACTTCTGCATGCTTAATGTTTGAAAAACTTTTGATGATGCTGACAGTGGTTTCCTAGTGACATGCTAGTAGCAGCTTTTCCAGCGATGTAATCTTCCCTATTTGCCACAAATTCGGAATGAAATATTGAAGGGGATAAAGTGTTGTAGCAGCTGATTGTTTCTGCCACGTGTTTCTGATGCTTATTACCAAAATTTCACCCCATTAAAAGTATCCAGACAGTATAAGAATGAAAAATATTACAAGTATAAGATTGAACTCTAGTATCTACTTTAAATTGCCCATGAAAGATCATGTGTCATGCACATAGCAAGGGCAGTGAAGCACTGCAATGCCACCTCTGCCAACTGTCAAGTACATTTAAATAAAATAGCATTTTCAGTATTTTTTGTCAATTTTGACTCACCTGACATGCATCTACTGGCCACACAAATAGAAGATTAATATCAAATTCATTTGGCTTGCTGATTTTCAAATTTTCATACGAGCTTCCGGTATAGCCTTTATTCCTATACAGACATTTGAAAGTCTCATCAGTCTTCATTTGGTTCATAATACTGTCCAAAACCTGTCCCAAAAGTCAATAAATTAAAAAAAAAAAAAATTGGATGTATTGCTGTGGTGAATCATAATTAGTTCAAAAACAATTTCACACATGACTGTTTAGAAATGCACATTACATTTTTTCCATACCTTCTCAAAATGTTGCTTATATTTTTTACTCTCATTTTCACACAGTTTAATACTTTCAGTAGTAACTTCATGCAATGGAAAATCGTACACATTGTATTTCTTTGAGTCACTCATGTTTCTAATTTTCCTTTGCAAATATTTCAGTGAGTCCTAGAAATTAAAATAAATAAAACCAAACTTTGTAATAATTCATTCAATAATCAAATATAAATAAAGTAAAATGTTCAGAATATATTTGAAAATGTTAGCATTATCTTAACAGTGAGATCATTAAATTAGTCAACTACAAAGAGAACTAATTTATTTTGGAATGTAAGGTATTGTTCTTTTAGCAGGTATAACCAACAAGCATATTTTAATAAATAAGAAATGTCATTTGGCATACTACATATAATATCAATGTGTAACATTCATAATTGCTATTTTTAATGCAAGTACATAATAACATTTACTAATGCTACAATTACAGTATAAAATTTATGTGGAAGAGTTGTCAATGTACTTACCTACACTTATAGTAATAAACTACGTTATATTACGTACAATAATAAATGAAATGGTGTGAACTCATACACTATTTCCGTTCATTATTTTGTATGTTGATGTACGTAAATGTATTCGAGAACGATGAATCACAAAACGTTCACTGTAACTATAGTCAACTAACTGCTAACTATAGCAGCTAATACAAAATTACAACGTGTTATTCCTGCCTTGGTTCCTCGTCTTTATCGCTTAGGCCTTTGAGTTCCCAAAAAATGTGTCCACCTCGACATCAACTCCGACTATAGTACTGCATCTGCTCGGCATTTACGCGTGGATTGCATACAGATGCACCGGCACAGTGAACATCATCAATGAACTCCCCACCCACACTCGAGGAAATCACGTGCAGCGAACACATGTAGAATACACGTGTATTAATTTATTCGTTCACGGCTTTACACAATCTACTACAAAATCCCATCATACATAAAATGATATATCTTTTAATACCAGTACACGATACCAAACAATGCATGCAATACCTTAAGGGGAATACCCATTCTCACTTCTCATTTCTACCAACATTGATGGACATTCTCTATAGATATCCCTCATGAAATTTGCACTTTCCCAAATGAAAATAGCTCGCCCTCATCACACACTCTGCTCCTACCCTGTCTCTAACCTTTTATTTTTCGCTGGTTTCCAAGAAAAAGTCAAACATTGGAATTACCTGAAAGATGTTTTTTACCATCGTAGCTGATAAGATATAATCTCAGATTATTTTCAAAGATAAAAAATTGAAGGAATATACATATCGATATTTTAATCTTCTACATTGAGAGAATATTAACCCCTTCGCATTAGATTAATATGCTAAATCTCATTGTTCCCATAATGTTGGCTCTATAGTATAGAGCCAACATTATGGGAACAATGAGATATAGAGTCTATAGAGATGTCCAGATTGACGTCACGTTTGGCGGAGAAGTGTTGGGCGGAGTTGGGTGGAAACCTGCTGTGCACGTAAAGGCGCGTCCACACGATGCGTCTTTTCGTTCAATTTTGCACATGCGTCTTTCGTCAAAACGATAGACGCACGCCATAGCGCAAGCACTACCTCTCTTCCGCTGGCACTACCAAAATCGGTTACCACAAAACCATATAAACCACCATTTAGAACTATTTAATTGCTAATTAATTACGCAAAAATTAATTTTTTTGCTCTTCAAACTTTTGCGTAATGAATGGTGAGCTAGCGGAAGATTCCGCTGGATCAACCACAATTAGTTACCACAAAACCAAATACGCCAACTTGTAGAGCGATTTAATTGCTAATTAATTACGCAACAATTATTTTAATTGCTCTTCAAACTTCCGAGTAAATAATTATAAACTAGCACTTCCGGTTTCCGCTGGCACTACCACAAACGGTTACCACAAAACCACATACGCCATCTTGTAGAGCGATTTAATTGCTAATTAATTACGCAAAAATTTTTTGTTTTTTGCTCTTCAAATTTTTGCGTAATGAATGGTGAGCTAGCGGAAGATTCCGCTGGATCTACCACAATTAGTTACCACAAAACCAAATATGCCATCTTGTAGAGTGATTTAATTGCTAAAAACTTACGCTAAAATTAATTTTTTTGCTCTTCAAACATTCGAGTAATTAATTGTAAATTGCCGGGCACACGCAGCCGGCCGGCCGAACGGTTGGCGTCGTGACGTCACGGGTGAGGGGTATCCAGGCCGCAGCCGTCGCGCCGGCGCCGCTGCCCGCCCGGCTGACTGGCAAATTTAAATGAAATACACGAACTGGCCGAGAACTGACTTCGATATTGAAAATTATGTCAGTACTTTATGTTCATAAAGGCCTTCCAAGTACTTTGCTAATGTTCGCTAAATGACCGTAAGCGTGTCCTAATCTACGGTATGTTGGAAAATACTTGATTCTATCGTAGTACGTTCTGTGGTATCGAGTTAGAAATTTATTTTGTTGACATTGTATTGACTCAATTGTGTCGGGTTATATTGCAAAATATTATCTATGTGACATTAACCCCTTACAGGCTTATAGCTGCAAGTATTTGTACACGTGACTTACTGTTCTTTCACAGTGGCAAAGTTATTTGTTTATCGAGGTTTGTATTTTGGACTTTTTTTGTAGCATCTGCTAGTTTTAAATCAGTAATGCGATTGGCGACTCTTTGGATGTGTGTAGATATTTAATAATTATGGAAGGATAAACATTATCTTTGAAACATTTGTTCCATTACTATTTGACTCCTGTCCTCAAATGTTGACTGATTTTTGTAGGTCCTCATCAGTGACCGGATTTTTATGTAATTACATATTTTTTTCTTTCTACTTATTGCTCTCAAAATTTCTATCTTAACGAATTGTCGCCGTCATAACGCAATACCCATTTTTCGTTTCGTGTTTTTTACATATTTGATACTATATTACATAATTTACATAGTTTGCTGTTTTCTCAAGATATTTTTTTTATTCTAACAATTTTCTTACATATTTTTTATGCAGATAAGTATTTTCAAAAAATTCAGCAATTTTTCCTACATTATTATTTGATGTTATTGCGTACTCTACTCGAGGTTCATACGCTACGTGAAGATGCGGTCGGATATTCACAGTTTGGCGCGCTTGCTTCAGATTTTTCAAGGCGGGAAGTGTGCGTCAGCCACAGATAATTTTCATCTTACTGTGTGAAAAGTATCATTGACGCCGTGTTCGGCTTCTTTTAATATTAATTTCTAAGAAACTTTGGCGATAGCCGTTGAGTAACACTGCGATGAGAATATTCCATGCTGCAGTGATTGTTTGCTGCTTTGTACGATGCCAGTTTGTATAATGGCTTCTGTTGTGTCTAGTCTGGCTACTAACCAACATTCCTGGATAACAATTTGTGAAAGTATTACTACCGATGAGAAAGTTGTAAGGCGCAAGTGTGCATCACTTGTGCTTTCCAAATGAATTTTAAAACGTTTGGAATGTTTTTAAAATTTGTATAGGAAATATTTTATAAAAATGAGTTCGTATTACGTAAATGTGTTCATTATTAGAGTATTTTAATATTAAATATTATATCCGATTTTACATATTTATTTAAAGGGAAAGGATTTCTATGTAAATACATATTTACTAAATAAAGTAATATCGATTACTAATTTGCAATATATTTATGTTTCACAATGTGTAGAGTTGAAAAATGCTACTTATATTTTCCATATTTTGGGTTTTGGTATTTGAATTTATTCAAATATTGACATATTAGAATAAAAGTCCATATTTTATCCATATTTCTCAGAAAATCACTCCACATTGAAATTTGACAGTGAAATTTCATTAAATATTATTAGAAATTCATCTATTTATTTATTTATTTTATTTATTTATTTTACGTCAAAAAAACAGTTCAAACTGCGTATGACGTGCTATGGGGAAAAGTGAATTGTGTGCACATTTTCAAAATTCTGTGATCCCTACACTAAGTCATATACTACTTAAATTTTGAAGAAAAAAAAAGAAAAAAAAAACACTCCCATGTAATAAAATCTATTTTCAAGGATAAATAAGCAATAAATTTTGGCTCTTATCATGTTGTGCTTCGGAATAATACTTCCTGCCGCGACAACATGGAAACGATAATTTGAATAATTGTATTTCCCACTGAATTCTAGAAGACGTGCACAGAAAATGAAGTTACATTTATGTCCAGAAGCAAAACAAGGGGCCATCTCAGCATTTGCTCAATGGATCAGGGAAACTGGACGAAAAACCTGATCAAGATCGGGGTCATTGACCCGGAAGCTGTAGTACAATAGTTGTTACAGGTTGTTTATACTCATTTATACACTCCAAATGGTAAATAATGCATTATGTATCATTTTTAAAATTAATGTTACTTTTCTTGTGATGCTCAGTATAGTCTCTAATTGTATAGAAACAGTTATGCAGAAGAAACGATTTCACTTGGGATTTAAATTTTTCTATTGAATTTAATCGTTTAATGTCATCTGGCAAAGTGTTGTAAAATAATGTACATGTATTGTATGTGAATTTTTTGTAATGAGCTGTTGATACTATCACCTGATGAATATGATTTCTACGTCGAGTGTTATAGTAATAGACTTCGGCATTTTCTGAAAATATATTCCCGCCCTTAAGCAAGTCATTTTTGACAAAAACCACTGATTCGTAAATAAAAAGACACGGTAATGGTAAAATTCCTAGATTAATGAAGAGAGGCTTACATGAATCACGTGGGTGGGATTTGGTTATTATTCGAACAATTCGTTTTTGTAATCTAAAAGTCTGGGAGCTTATTTTGAGAATTTCATAGGAAGAAGTTTCGGAAACGAACATTGTGTCTAATTTTTGGGTGAACTATCTGTTTTTGAATTTTGTGGCTGAAGGCTCTTAGTGAGATCGGCAGCAATTCTCGAAAAGTATTGGTTAAAGAGACTAGCCACTGTTGCCGGATCGTTCACATTTATATCGTTATATTTTAAAACATTCTCTACGGGTTTTCTAGTTGATTTGGTAGTATTTTTATTATATTCCACATTGCTTTTGTTTTATTATTTGAGTTCAAAATATCCTGATCGTTTTTCATGATTTTAGCCTACCTTATGACTTTTCGTTTGTATTTTTTAAAGTAGATAAGGAAATCTTGAGATACGTCATGACGTTTAGAAATGAAAGAAAGAATTAGCTTGTTTTTACAAGATGTCCTAATCCCTTGTGTTATCCAAGAATTGCTTTTCCGTGAAATATTTAATTTTCGTTTTTGAAGAGGAAAGCAAGTGTTAAAATGAATTGAAAGAGTTGAAAAAAAAAGAATTATATTTGTCGTTTGTATCAACAGTATTATAAACCGCTTCCCATGATTCCTGCATCAAGCAATCAATGAATAATTTAATTTTACTTTTAGTAAACAATCTAGTCATACTTGTATTATTTATTGTGTCAGTGATGGCATTTCTTATAATGGTAAGAATTTGTGGATCGTGGTCTCTGTATCCTAAATCTTTTGTTTCAACTTCATATCGAGTAGTAGTTTTGTTAATTATAATTTGATCAATTGTCTTCATCGAATGTTGTGTGATCCGTGTAGGTACATTAATTGTAATGTCTAAATTGAAGAACTTAATTAAATTGAGAAACTTTTCTTTCTCGCAAGATTCGACCAGAAAATCAATGTTAAAATCTCCGCATAACAATGGATTCAAAAGAGCGATTGCTGACTTTGTTAAGTGTTATCTCCAGGTTTTCTAAGAACAAAATATAATCTGCAGTTCTCTTTGTTGGAGGTCTGTAAATGCAAAGTATTATCACTTTTAGTGAAGTAAGATGTACAACAGAAATTTCGAAAATATTTTCAATGGAATACACATTTAATTCCGCCAAGAATCTCAAGAAAAAGAGCTTATTCATCCGCCATCTCAAGAAAAAGAGCTTAAACATTTTCAGTAATACTTTAAACATAAGAGTTTGTGTGAAAATTATGGGGAATTGGCAATGGTAAAGTAAGTTACGGAGCTGTTAATGTTTTAATTTATGTGAAGAATAGATCCACTCTCAGGCCCAGTCTGCAGGATGTGAGTGTCCCGCGAGGGGAAGGGGGGGGGGGGCAAGAGGCGATGAACTATTGAATTTGTTTGTTAGATGACCTTGAGATTTCGACGGTCTGTGTTCCCACCTCGTTTCAATCTCCACACTACCCCTTCTCTTTCCCCTTGAAGCTGCCACCCGACTCTCGCTTGACGTCACAAACTTACAGTATTATAAAGTGTTTTGTAAAAATATTTGTTAGAGTGCATAATACATTACTTTTTTATGGGGGTATCTTACTTTTCTCTCTTGAGCAGAGCATGTGCATGTGCTTCTTTACAGATAACCAGTTTGTGCGAAATGAGACAGTCACTAGTATTTATTAATTTCATTAGATTTCTCTTAATGCACATTGTTATATTTAATGTATTATAATATTGGTATTTTCATGTAGAATTATAACGAATATGTAATATTACAACTGATATTATTGACATAGACAAAATAAATAAAATAAATAATAAAATATTTTATATAACTTCTGTGTAGTTTGTGTTCAGAATTATTTAAACAGTACCTCTCACTTCATTTATTATGGTCAATAACAAAAAATACGTCAAACATATTTAATACTTATTTAATATTTGTCTTTCATTTTTATGTATATTTTTTGGTTTTAATATTTTTACTTTACACATCTTAATATTTTACTAGCTGCACAGCAGTGACGTTTTTAATTCTTCTAGGTCTTTGAAAAAGTTGGTTTATTTCTTAAGGCTTTATTACATTGCCAACGATTCAACAATGCCTAATTGACCTAATCGGGGCTCACACCAGACCTGTATATTGTGGTTTACGTACTTCAACTCAAGTTAGTTAAAACTACACTGATTTCAAAACACAAATACTTCGACTACACTGTCATTACATGTATTTAAGAAATAGGAAGACTACTTGGAAAAGGGGCTGGCAGATAGTTTGTAATTGAATGTTTTAAAGGAGTTTGAATATAGATATTTCTTGTCAACAATGTCATGAGGTACAAACATATGTGATGAGTTGAGACCGAAACAAACATGTAGTATGAAACATCAGAATATGTACATAAATATGTAATAAATAGGGAAGAATATGTAATATCGAATATAATATGTTACATTAAAATACTCGAATTATAAACACATTAACATAATACGAACTCATTTTTATAAAATATTTCCTATACAAATTTTAAAAGCATTCCAAACGCTTTAAAATTCATTTGGAAAGCACAAGTGATTCACAAGTGAGCCAAATTGTAATGGAACAAATGTTCTAAAGATAATGTTTATCCTTCCATAATTATTAAATATCTACACATATCCAAAGAGTCGTCAATCGCATTACTGATTTATGACTAGCAGATGCTACAAAAAATGCCCATAATTCAAACCTCGATTTACAAATAACTTTGCCACTGTGAAAGAACAGTAAGTCACATACTTCTGCTATAACCCTGTAAGGGGTTAATGTCACATAGGCAATGTTTTGCGATATAGCCCGACACAATTGAAACAATACAATGTCAACCAAATAAATTTCTAACTCGATACCACAGAACGTACTGCGATAGAATCAAGTATTTTCCAACATATCGTAGATTAGGACACGCTTACGGTCATTTAGCGAACATTAGCAAAGTACTTGGAAGGCCTTTATGAACATAAAGTACTGACATAATTTTCAATATCGAAGTCAGTTCTCGGCCAGTTCGTGTATTTCATTTAAATTTGCCAGTCAGCCGGGTGGGCAGCGGCGCCGGCGCGACGGCTGCGGCCTGGATACCCCTCACCCGTGACGTCACGACGCCAACCGTTCGGCCGGCCGGCTGCGTGTGCCCGGCAATTTACAATTAATTACTCGAATGTTTGAAGATGAAAAAATTAATTTTAGCGTAATTAATTAGCAATTAAATCACTCTACAAGATGGCATATTTGGTTTTGTGGTAACTAATTGTGGTAGATCCAGCGGAATCTTCCGCTAGCTCACCATTCATTACGCAAAAATTTGAAGAGCAAAAAAAAAATTTTTGCGTAATTAATTAGCAATTAAATCGCTCTACAAGATGGCGTATGTGGTTTTGTGGTAACCGTTTGTGGTAGTGCCAGCGGAAACCGGAAGTGCTAGTTTATAATTATTTACTCGGAAGTTTGAAGAGCAATTAAAATAATTTTTGCGTAATTAATTAGCAATTAAATCGCTCTACAAGTTGGCGTATTTGGTTTTGTGGTAACTAATTGTGGTTGATCCAGCGGAATCTTCCGCTAGCTCACCATTCATTACGCAAAAGTTTGAAGAGCAAAAAAATTAATTTTTGCGTAATTAATTAGCAATTAAATAGTTCTAAATGGTGGTATATGTGGTTTTGTGGTAACCGATTTTGGTAGTGCTAGCGGAATAGAGGTGCAAGCACTCCCAGAGCTGACGGGAATCTATAGGTCTTCATTAGTATACTCTCTGTAGGTCGTCTTTCTCGTGCGCTTCCTCCAAAGAATGTGTATTTCATAGCCAAGGCATCTGGAATACCGAGCCGTACGTGTTCTTAGAGTAGTCTTTCGTAGTCTTTGGAGTTATTGTGTGGTGTCCGTCTGTTTAATTGCGAATTTCGTACAGATTGTTCTGTTTTTATTTACAGGTTGGGCAGTACATAAATATTTGTATTTGAAATACGTATTGAAAATATAGTTTGTATTTGAAAGCCTGAATTTCTGAGTTTTTGGACATATATTTTAGAGATGTATTTAAATACATAAAATGGGTGTATTTAAAAAAAGAAATACTTTAAATACAGATGAAGATGATACCGGGGAGAATTTCTTTTTGTTGATTCTGCTGGTGAATGGATCTCACTGAAACAAAAATAAAAGCTCCTTTCAGCACCTGAACTTGAATTCTCTTCTTTTTTAAATGATAAATATAAATCATTAAAAATGCTGAACAATTATCAGACAATAAAAAGAAGTCTATCTATATCTATACTTCTATACTAATATATAAAGATAGAAGTGCGTTGTCTTCCAACGCGGTAATCTCTGAATCTACTGAACCAATGCCGATGAAACTTTTGTGCTAACTTCCTTTAAAGGTCTGGAGTACTATAGGCTATGATTTACAACAATAAACTGTAATATATTTACAAAATAATTACTTTTCTCGACATTTTTGGCATAGCTTTACATCACAGATTCAAGAGCACATCAATGTCAATAGTTTAGCTGTGCGCCACCAGAGGATGACGTCTGAGATCTACTACTGGTTTCATCAATGTCCAGAATTATTACGAGATTCATTGGACTTTGAATAAGGTTATGTAATGTATGTATTGTATGAACGGTGGTGATTTGTTAGTTCTGAACATTGGAGGAATATTTGGAAGAAATCAGTAACTAAAGTGGTAAAGATGACAAGGTACATCAATTATCCTTAATCTGTGGTATTTACAAAGTGGCTATAAAACATCGGAGTTTGAATTTGTACAGAAATTGAGGTAGGTTGAGACAGTGCAATGTACAATAATATATAGTACAGAATATACAGTAATCTACAATGTATTATATATAGATATCGTATACATTCTAAACAACCTCTTCTTTTACAGAAATTTGTAAACATTGAATTTCTTGAAACAATGCGTGTGTCAAGTTGTCAAACAGACTATACAAGTGCGAATAGATGGCAGTCTATAAACGTTTTGAATCGGCTATTAAGAGAAGTTCGACTTGCTGAAGTACTCACTCGTACTATTGAAAATAATACTGCAAGGAGGGATGCAAATGTAAATAATTCTCTACGTAGTAGGGTTGCTTTTCAGTAGCACTCACAATTTGACTATTCACACAGTTCTCATGTTCAAATTGGTAAAATGTGAAATGTTTGTATGTTTTGGTTTCATCCAGTTGATTTTTTTCTTTTCTATGTGCAGACGATTAGTGCAGTAGTATGTAATTAAGCAATGATCACTAACATATTGAGACTAATCTGTGCTATTATTTTGCATTGCAATTGCTCCCAACGCATGAATTGGTTTCTGTTATTCACATTTCAAGATCATTAATATATAGCACTTCAGATCAAATAATGAAGCTAATATGGTTTTGTTCAGAAGATTGTCAATTTAGTGTGTAGCCATAATGTACATGTTGATGGATCAGTATTGTTCTCATGCTTCAATGTTATGATTAATTGATTTACGTAAAACATAATTTTTATTCTACACGTAGTTTAAACTTATATAAGGTAACGGCACCAAAAGCTGACAGGTTTAGAAAAAAATTGCTTTCAAGTGGCTGATAAAATCACAATATTTACAAAAAGTTTTCTCTCCAGGCTTAGTTGGGTTCTTGTTGGATTTATATACCTCCCTTGATAATAAGTAATTTAATTTTTCCAATACTTTTTTTTTTAAATGAAAAACTAGCCTAGTGCTAAGTCACCTAAAGCTGACAGGTTGATTACTATTGGTTCCTAAAGCTGACATGTGAGGAACCTAAAGATGTCATGAAGAAAAAACACACAAATTAGATTTAGTAAATCATTATTATTACTGAAATATTCATTTATGTAAATAAATGATAGAATTTCTGTACAAATATTAACATAATAGTTTGTAAATCAATATTATTTTGCAAAACTAATACTGCAAAACAGAACACATACAGAATACATGCAAGAACAGAACACATACCGAACAGAACACATACACATACAGAGATCATTTCAAATACATAAAGTTTTTTATTCTCAAGTTATTTTTCTCTTACTTCGAGTGGTTTACTGAATGCATATCGGATTCTCTCACCCCTAACAGATATATCTGGAGTTGGCACAAGTCCTACAACTTGAGTGAATGTTATTTCACTTACATCTTTATCATCAGCTACAAATATTTTTCTACTTTCATCAACACACTTTAATCCCATGACTCTAATTACATTGTCTTCTAATTTTTCCTGCACAACACATAGATAAGTAAATTTTGTAGTATTTCTTTTCCCTCCTGTAAATTCTGTCAAAATGAAATCTTCTTCTTTTTCACAGATTGTTTCTACACTCATTCCATCAGAATCTTCATTCAACTCTATATCTGAATCCATGAAGGAAATTTCACTTTCATTTGAAGTCTCTGATTCTTCCTGAATTGGCAATTTTTTTGTCTTTCTTTCTTTCTTCAACATCATTTTCTTCTTTTCTTCTCTTGCAGCTTTCCTTTCCTCTTTGGCCTTCTCTTTATTTGCCTTTATTTCTTCCTTTTTCATCAGATATTCTCTCATTTGAGGTGAAGTAATTACGGAAGGAATTTTTTCCCTTTTTCTCTTAACCAAGTTAATTTTCTTTTCTTTGGGCCAAAATAGTGCTCGTTTGAAAGGTGAAGGAATTAAATCTGTGCTGTTAACAGAAGTAACTGACTCCTTAAAACTAGTTTGAGGTATTTCCTTATCATTCATGGAAAATTTTGTTTTTTTTGGTGTAGAGTTGCCCAACATTTCTTCATCACAGCTGAAGTTCATATTTGAAGGAAAAGAATTTTCTGTCTTGTTTGGGGTAGATGGTGCACATGAAGATGTTTGGTTGTTTTGTGGGCTAGTCCTAGTTTCTGGAAATTTCACACGTTTCCAAAGGTTATATAAAGATAGATCTTCCACATAACCTTTCCAGCTGCCTTGATTATTTTCAAATCTTAACAACTTCTCTTTGCCAATTTGGTCCTCCAACCAATCTAAATGTGGTACTGTTCTGCTTTCAAGAGGTATAGTATTACTTGTTCCGTTAACTCTTGTGTCAGGAATTTGTACAGCAGTTGCATCCCACGGATATAATCCACATCTGCGAAAGCCATTTTGCAGCAATTGAGGAGTTGCCTTAGGCAAAATGAGCTTTAAATTTCTGGCAAAATCTTGCCTTTTCATATCCCCATTTTCCATTTTCCATTCTTGTACCCTTTGCCTCCAGGCATCTTTGAGTACATGGAACACAGATACATCCATTGGTTGTGTTAAATGAGTAGAATTGGGATATAATGCCACAAGCTCAATCCCTTTTTCTGAGCAAAACTGGGAGAGTGGTAAAGAGATATGAGATGTATGCCCATCCAAAAACACAACTACTGGCAGCACAATTTGATTTTGAAGTAACCAGGGGTAAAATATATTTGTCATATACTCATAAAATAGTTCATGGTTCATCCAGCCGCTTTCAGAGCGACCATTAGCCCAATCGTCAGGAACTCCACTGGCTATTGCAGCAGGAATGCGAGTGTATCTATACACTACCATTGGTGGTGCTAAATCCCCAGCAGCATTTCCAGAAATCAAGGAAGTCACATTTTCTTTTTCATCATTTCCTGCTCCCTGGTAAATGGTTTTAGAGCCTTTTTCTGCTAGTACTTTGCCTCCTTTGGGATTTAAAAAGAAAGCAGTTTCATCTGCATTAAATATTCTTCTTGGATCTTGGAAGATTGTCAAAAGATTATTTTCTTCGAAATAACTTTTTACTACTTCGAACCATTTGAATATTTTCTCTTTCAAAACCTGCTGTCTTGCAGTTGTGAGATTTTGGCATATTCGCATGCTTAAATTATCATGTCGCCTTAAAAACCCATGATACCATTTTTTGCTAGGAAAGGACTCCTTCACAGGTAGCTTTTTTGCACTTGCCAACTTTCTCACTGAATGCAAAAACGACGCTTTGGACACAGGAAAACCTGATTTCTGCAATAGCAATACCCAGTTAACGAGTATTTGTTCATCTTCGGGAGAAAAGGTAGTTGGAGCCCCAATGCTCTTGTCTACTGGGATTTGTCCCTTATGCTTGGCCATAAGTGTTGCCCTCGGTATTCCAAACTCCTTTGCTGCTGCATTGTAACTTCTTCCTCTATTCACAGCATCTATTGCATTCAGCAGTGAGTCTTTTGAGTACTGCAGAATCTTTTTGGGTGCCATATCTGAATTTGTAAAAAAAAGTGCATTAATTAAAATGTTTCCTAAAGATGACATACCGGGGAACCTAAAGATGACACACTGCCAGCTTAAGGTTCCAGAGATATTAGACTATTAAAATTAATACCATTATTCATGGCATTTTCTACTTGTTAACACAATTTATTAAAAAAAAAAAATCATAATCAGAACCTAAAGTTGACACCACTGTCATCCTTAGGTGCAACCAAATTTTTTGAGAACCTAAACATAACAACCCCTCTAACATTCATACTCTAAACTAAAACAAGGTTATAATTACATGAAACATTTCCTAATTCCTTCCCTGTTAATAGCATAACACCCCTATACCATAAAACATAGGAATTTCATATTACAAACTACTGATCAAAAACACATTTCTTACCAAATTCTTAAGGATGTCCCTTGATAACCTTCTTATGTACACACAGCAAAACACATGTCCCTCAAACACAAGCTAAATCACTTGATTGTACCCAAATAAGCTTGCAACCTCTAACAAAGATCTTGACTGGTGCTGCTATCTGTTGGTGAACTATCAGAAGCACTATAAAAACCTTATTTCATTAACAAATATTCTTGCATGTCAGCTTTAGGTGACCTGTCAGCTTTTGGTGCCATTACCTTAGATTTTTCGTCTTCAAAATAATTATAAATACTGGCAATTACGTTCAATATTGATACTTTCATTTACTTTTATGATTATGATTCGCAATTACGATTTGACATATACATTCATATTCCATATCTATCTTCTAGCGTCTCCGTGCGAGAAAAAAAAAAAGAAAAAAAAAACCTCTGGCATGTTAAACTTCGCTTAAAACAGTCAGTCCCTTCAAGGTCATGATTTGACAGATCAATTTCAAATATTTGTTTAAGAATACAAGAGAAGACAAAATATAAAAAAGAGTAAGTTTTACAATGTGACAATTTATTGACAGTATTGGAAGTAATATATGAAACTCCACAAAAAAAAACACAAAATGTACGTGAGTCTACAAGTATTTCATTCTGTAGTCTAGAATTGTTTATTGTTTTTAGTTATAAAGTGAAGAAAGTTTAGGAGCTGGAAGCCCAAATAAGAAAAATATAATTTTTTGTGACAAAGTGAGTGAAGTACACCGGAAATTTCCAAATGGGGGTGAAGAGAAGACATGGCTAACGAAGCGTGGCCTTGCAGAGCATGGCAGGGAGGAGCAGGGCGTAGAAGGGATACAACAGAAGAGATAGTAAGCCCTACCGCAGAGTATGAAAAAATGGAATTCCTCTCCCTGTCTAATAATTTACTATAAACCCGAGCAACACCAGCTAGTTCTTTATAACACTAGTTTATGTTTATCAGTGCCAGTGCAACAATTGTTTCTCTTTGCGGGATTTATGCAGTTGCCAATTGGAGGTTTATTGTCTGATGATTTGTTTGAAAACCCGGTAGTTTAAAAAAGAAATTCCGTTTATTTGAGTAAGCCATATTTTTGATATTATTTTATATTTGAGTGTTTTGTGAATGTGTAAGCGAAAGTGTTTTGTATTTGAGTTTTAGTAACTGTTCAAAAATGTATGACTGTCAATTAGTATTATTGTAATTAGCAATTACAGTATGTTCCAATAAAAAGTTATAATGCAACATTATTGTATTTCCTGTATTTTTAGTAAATACAATATTTTGTATTTTAAATACGTTTGTATTTAGCAATAGAATAATATCAAGAAACAGCACCATTGAAACACTTTGAACAGTGTACTTCGCAAATGTGAACTCTATTGTCAAATACGCAATAATAATCTGGGTTCAAGCACCAGTGGCTAAGCAAACATTTAAAATTCAAAAGAGAATCATTTGAACAATAAAAAAAATACAAAAAGAACAGAGTCCTGTAGACCTCAATTCAAACAACTTAACATACTTCCACTGCCTTGTATATTCATTTACGAAGTTCTCATGTTTGTAAAGAAAAATGTAATAAACAATGACACACATTACAAACTTACTCAAGCTTACACTTGCACAACACAAGAAAAGCATGTAACCTCTATCAACCAAAGTGCACAAGCACATTATACCAAAAGGGTACATTCTCTTCAGGTATACAATTCTACAACAAATTATCAATACACCCGAGAAATGTAACAGGATTGTACAACTTCAAGAATAAACTCAAACACTTCCTTGGGTAAAAACCTTTTTTATAGTGTTCAGAAAAACCTCAATAGCTAATATGTGCAATGTGATTTCAGGTGCTGCAGTACGGCTAGGTGTAGAAATAGAAAAAACCTGGCCAAAACCTGTCTCCTTTTCCCCACCATTTCAAGATTTAAATAGGAAATATACTAATATTGTGAAATTATAAGTAGTTGTTACCTTCATTGATATCATGTACTGTTATTATTGTTATTGCTATTAATGTTATTGTTATTATTATTATTAATATAAGTAGTAGCAGTTAGGTCACCAGACCAAGTAAATGTTATTTTAAATTAAATTATGTTAAACTATTTTGCTACTAAGTAATATCTTACTACCCTATATAATATTTTAATCTATCTGTAATAAGTATTGTAGTATAATCCCTAGGCTAATGACCATTTCAACCAGTTTTTTTTTTTCCCTGATCCTTTGAGCAAATGCAGAGATGGCCCCTTGTTTTGCTTCTGGACGATAAATGTAACTTCTCTGCACTCAAGAAGATGTGTGTACTAAAGTATTGTACTCCCTCCATATATATCACATTTGACTCATCATACATGATTGTAATTGTATATGTGACTCAATAAAGTATTATTATTAATAGCAAATTAAAACTTAATGTATTTTGAGTATGTATTTAAATACTTATTTGCAAAGTATTTTGGCAAATTTTACTATTAATACATACTAAATTTAAAGTATTTTGCCCGGTCCTGTATATTTAAGGTAATATCAATTTTCAATACATATGTATTTCGCTACATAGTTAAAACTAGTAATAAACACTTGATTATTTCCATTTCTAATGCGGTATGTTGCAATGTCAGGAGAAGAATATTTAGTTCTCCCTAATTTGTTTTATATTTTTACGATAATGCTAATTTTCGAAAGACATTAAATAAGTTATATAGCTGAAACAATTAAATGCAATAGTTTTCATCAAAGTATAGTAGCCTAGGCAATCACGTTTAATAGTGTGTTTTCCTTGCTTAAAGTATTCTCTTATCCACATGCGTCTTTCTCTTTTTCTCTTCTTTCGACAGATTATAAAATAAGCTGTCGAAATTTCCGCGCAAATAGCTGGATCCGTTGTAAGAGCACATCTGAAGCACCGCACAGTGTTGCACCGTGTGGACAGGGTGGCGCACGTGCGCTTTGTGGAACGTTCGTCTTTCAACTTTGCGCGTACAATTTTATTCCCGTGACGCACAGAAAAGACACATCGTGTGGACGCGCCTTAAGCGATTCCTAGAGAATTACTCAGTTTTTGGCTGTATTATGCGATTGCCGAGGTGCGTGTGTCTTATCACATTTGTTATTTACAATTATGTTTGCTTTCTTTGGGTTTATTTAGATGCTGGTTGCGAATTTCTTCGACAAATTGGATTTAAAAAAGCACAATTTTATCAACACACAAGTCGCTATCTTTTCTTTTTGAAAACGGTTCAAAGTAAATATTATCATGACCATAGCGATGATGCTAAACGGTTGCTTTATAATAAAATGGAATGTAAGAAATATTTGGTTTCACGTGCCCTTGTGTCGGTTATGAAAAGTGCCAACGAATTTCTAGCCCCTGTGCTATTCGGGTAAAAGCTGTCGAGTTTTTAAATATTTATTTTAGAAATTTGTATTAATTATTATCATCTAGAGAAATATTACCTACATTAAACTTTAATAATCATCTGGAAAAAATATCCAGAATGTTCAACACAGTACTGAAAATGTTTGTAACTTTTTTAGGGAGTGGAGGAACTTTCAACACTAAGTTAATCAGAATTTAATATAATTTAACTATTCATTTTTCAGTGCTTTAATTGTAATAAATATACGGTTATTTAAAAATATAAATAAATGTTGCACTTTTTACCATTTCTAAAAAATGTTTGCAGTTTTTGTGGTGTATTCAAATTTTGATGGTTGAATTTCAATATTCAAGTCACGCGCTTAAAATATTACTTGTTATCCCCAAGGATTTTCATGTTAACATATTTTATGAAACGTATTTTCAACATCTCTTGCTTGGCAAGTTTTAATGAACATTTTTGCCATTTCTTGCAATATAATTGGGACACGACTTGATAGCCCTTGTGGCAGAAGAAAACAGTTGATTTGGTGACCTACGCAATATTTGTGCTTAGCTTTTACACAACGAAAGTCTTGAAGAAGATGGCTTAGCTTTTACACAAATAGTCTTGATTCACGAAATTTTCGGGGCTCATACATATTATGATGCTGTGTTTGTACAACACATTCAGGCAATGCAAGTAGTACATGACAATTAACAATTTATTGTGAGCTATGTTCTTCATTGGGTTGTTTATATCATTGCAAGAATGTGGAAAATCTGAGTACGTTTTCACGTGAAACATTTGAGAATGACATGAAAAGTTTAGACGTGTGAATTGCGAATTACGAAGATGGGTGGAACCTGAAAGTGGCTACTATTGACTTGAAATAACCACGTAACATTTTAGGCTTCAAAGCCGAAATCTACTTTTGTCCTCCGTTCCGAGAGTGCTATAATTATACATTCCTGATTTTTTTCCCCATTTTTGGGAACAGTACGGCACCTAAAAACACATTACACTGTCTCTTCTGCCCCTTTTGCGCCAGTCCACTGGACACAACTTGGTTTTCGTTAAAAAAACTTTAGAGGAAAAAGAAAATCTCACTGCGAGAAAGTGTACATAAACAAAACAAAAACGTTTTAAAATCATTACAGGCAGAGGAAAACACCCAACAAAGAATGATCACCATGTTTTAAAAGCAAATCAAGACTTATGTCGTGTTTTATCCATAAGCTCACGGGTTCTAGCAGCCTGCCGCTTGCCACCCAGAGGCGACGGTGCTGCCCTCCGAACTACTAAAAGTCACGTGTTGTGGACATCTCTATATATTCTTCATATAATTCAGTGGTTCTCAAACTGTGGGGCGCGAAGGCCTTGAAAGGGGGGTGGCATATTTTCCCGAACACGTAAAATCGTATGCGCTTAATGGAAAATACTAAAGGAGAAACTTCTCAGAAGGAAACATTAATTATTTTTTCTTTTATTGGGAACAAACAGGACGTTGTTGAACTGCGTTTCTCTCCTCTGCGATTGTAACTCATATTAGTGCATACCGAGAACTAACGTATCGCGCGCAGAGCAAGTGTTTTGTGGACGACGCCTTAAGGACTCTCCACAATAGCCCGGGAACGCGAACGCGAACGGGAACGGAAAGAACGTTAAAATATGGAGATCTCAGGTAGGCGTTTACTACACGACGGGAACGCGAAGCTTGACGGGAAAGGGAAACATTTATCGCAGCCCGGGAACGCGAAGCCTCTCGACCAATGAAAGTGCAGCAAATGGTGACGAAGCTTTCCAGCTGATCGAGCGCGCGACAGACGACAACAGTGTATACTGGGCGACACTGGTCTGAAGCGGAATTGAGAGTGTAGTGCCATATTGAGGTTAGAGCGTGGATTTGCGAGATTGTGGTTTGAGGCAGGTATTGTTAGTCATTGTTGAGTTTTTTTAGTATTATCGGTACAATTATTTTTCTATTCATATTAATACTTAGAATTAAAATTTCTCACAATTGTTTCTAAACGTTTCGTTAAAATTCATTGGAGCTGTTTGTTTATTGACAAAATTTTAGTTTCTCGTCGTATTTTTCGTAAATTCGTAGTAGTTTTGGCATTCTTTGTGCTTATAGTCATATTTTTATAATTAATATTCTTTCGTTAAAGTATTTTTTAAATTTATAGCAGCTCACGCAAACACATCAAACTGATGGTAATACAACAGTGATGGTAATACAAACTGATGGTAATAATACAGCTTAGCTAGAAGTGCTTTGGTATCGGCAACTGTTTCTAGAAGTTCTCTTTTTTGCCACTACTGATTCATAGCGCTAGCGCTCTTCCCGTTGGCGTTTATTGTGAAGCGCCATAGACATATACTCGTAGTACTATATGTCTATGTGAAGCGCACGAACCTCCCGTTCCCGTTCCCGTTCGCGGGCTATTGTGGAGCGGCCTTTAGTCTTTCGTAAATCGTGAGGCAAAGTTGGCACGAGAATGAAGCGGTTCCTGATTAGTGACAGAAATGAAGACACCAGTGCTCCGTTATCTCAAGGAGGTGGGGGGTTCCATTCCGAAGGCGACAACGAGAAGATGTGATGAGAAATATTGGTCGTTAGGCTTCACGAAAACTACGGTAAATGGTGAAGAACGTCCGCAATGCGTAATTAGTTTAATCATTTTAGTTGCTGATAGAATGAAGCCTAACAAGTTAAACAGGCATCTTGAAACCAAACATCCTGAATGAACAGAAAACCAAAAGTTTTTTGTCAGAAAACGGAATGTGTGAAAGTGTACCCTGCAGAATTTAGCTAAAACTACGAATGTTACTTCAAAGACCCTGTTAGCCTCTTTCCTAGTGTCTTAAAGGATTGCTAAATGCAAGACACCACACACAGAAGTAGAAACACTGATTTTACCTGCAGCAATAGTGTCAACGATGTTTGGTGACTCATTTGCTCAACAATTGAAAAGTATTCCTCTCTAATGACACAGTGTCTAGAAGAATTGTAGATATTTCTGACGATTGACTCGAGTAGTTAATTAACAAATTGCGTGATAATTGGTTTGAACTTCAAGTAGACGAAGGGACTGACATTTACAAAGATGCTTATTTGATTGCTTATGTTCGTTTCGTTGACGAGTATAACTTTAGGGAGGAAATTATTTTCTGTGAAACAATACTGGGAACAACTAGGGCTGAAAATCTTTTTGAAATAATCAATGATTTGTTTAATTAAACGGGAATATTGTGGAATAAATACATTGGGATATGCACTGACGGAGCTCGCTCAATGTCTGGAATTCGTGGTGGATTGCAAGCGAAAGTTAAGTGGTAACTCCCGATGCAATACGGACGCACTGCATGATACATCGAGAACCTCTGGCTGCCAAAGAAGTTAGTCCACTCCTTCACGAAGTGCTGCAGACGGTTATACAAACAATAAATATTATTAAGACAAAACCATTAAATTCAAGGCTTTTCAAAATGTTATGTGAGGAGATGGGTGCTGAACACACTCAACTGCTCTATATTAGTAATGCTCGACGGCTTTCAAGAGGTCAAGTGCTGAAGAGAATAGTTGAACTACGGAACGATGTGTTCTGTTTCTTACAGGAGAAAGGCCACTCTCTGGCAGATTGGTTCAATGAAGACTTTCTCTTGAAAATGGATTACCTCACAGATATGTTTGAGAAACTAAATATTCTGAATACTTCACTTCAAGGGAATCAGGCAACTGTACTATCAGAGCAACCAGAAACTATCTTCACTTCCCATCTCTCACCACTGGCGTATAGCGACCTCTGATGGAATTTCGTAGTACTTAGATCGTTTAACTCTATAACGTAAGTTAGGCCACACATCGTTGCTACTGACTGCCTATTAATTAATTTTACTCTCAGCTCGCATGCAGCTCACGAGCCGCATTGTGGCCACCCCTGGTCTATAGCGTCGTAAGCTTTCACGGCGGGAGTCGGCTGGACAACGGCCTACCAGCCCGGAAACTCTCTGTTATTTTTTTCTACTGTGGCATGTACTAGAAAACGACCACCCTATGTAAGGTGACCAGATCTTAAAAACAAAAAACTGGGACATTGTGACATTTCCTTGAATAAAAAACGCGCTGGGACGTATTCCCCAATTAAGATAGCTAAGTCGCACAGAAACTCACGGAAGCAGAAAGTTCGGATTATTGAATTTCTCGGTAACAATATCGATAAAGCATATACAAGCTCAAATGACGCTATAGCTCATTTTCTCTTTCTAGATCCATCATTTAATCTTCCCTTCTTGATTTCATTTCTCTGTGAAATACTCTTATTACATAGTACATGAGCGTGTGATCTACTCAGGCTTACATTTTTATAAACCAATGCAAAGATAACGAAATTCATTATGATAAATTTAAAATTGTTGAAGGCACTTTATGCCGATTAATCCTTGTCAGAAAAACGGGACTTTTTGGCGTCCCGTTTTCGTTTAAAAAATACGGGACAGGAACTAAAAAAAGGACTGTCCCGGCAATAATTCGGGACGTCTGGTCACCTTAATCCTATATTACACTTAATATTTTATGGCATTGTTTTCTCTAATAAAGTAGTTATTTGTAATATTGATGTTAGTTTTAAATTATTGAATAAAAATATACGAATCTTCCCTGATCCCAACATTTCATTTAGAAATAAAGTTGGTTCGAGCAGTGCCGTGTTAACGTACCAGCTCGTAATGCGCGTCCCAGGGTCTCCAATGTTCAAGTGCCCCGATAGTTCTTAAAAAAATATTTAATATTTTTTTCAATTTCAGTGTGTGTGTGTGTGCGTGTGCGTGTGCGCGTGCGTGTGCGTGTGCGCGCGCGTGCGCGCGCGTGCGCGTGCGCGTGGGCGTGGGCGTGTATTCTCAATTATTCGGTTTCCTAATGCCAGATCCGTTTATTACTTTTAAAGTATTAAAGAAGAGTAAAACCTCGTCCTATATGGAAATTTTCGTTTAATAATTTTGAGCTGTTTTTAAGAAAAAAACCGTTTAAGCTCTACTGTAAAAGCGAGATTTGAAGCTCTTTTTCTCAGGGGCCTTTTGTATTTTCGAAAAACTTCGTTGGAAGTCATTTGAAGAACTTTCACTCACAAATGGAATAATGGATACAAATTGGCAGAAATGTCCATATTAACGGCGTGAGAGGTATTTAAAAAAGTACATTTGTGTATTTTGTTTTAAAAATAAAATAATACCGCAAAATTAATTCTATGTCATCTCTAACAGTGCAATAAACACTTTCTTTACGAAAACTTGAAGAAAAAATTGGAGCCCTTTTTGAGAAAAATACAAAATACAATGTGAATTGATAGGATTTTTTTAATATTTCGGAGTCGAAATTTGGGGGGGAGGGATTGGTGAAAGTAAGATATGGTCCCCTCAAATTAACCTAGGCCCAAGGACCCCCAATGCTGTTAAAATGGCCCTGAGTTGGAGGTATCACAAACTAATATAATTTTGAAAGGAATATGCTACTATGCTTTAAGTAAACATGGGATTACAATTTTATTTTATTTTTTATTTTATTTTATTTTACGTCAAAAAACAGTTCAAACTGCGTATGACGTGCTATGGGGAAAAATTAATTGTGTGCACATTTTCAAAATTGTGTGAATTTAGTGTCGGGAAAAAGTATTTCAAATGCTTTTGGAAAGGCACATGCCAAATGTGCGAAATGTTAAGCACCAATAAATTTAAATGAATTATACGTCTTAATTCCTGGTATCATTGTGGATTGATCCTATTTGGTCCAATACATTTAAAAAGAACGATCTTTCTACAATATTAAAACGGGATCAACAGGAAGATATTCAACCATTCTATTATTATTATTATTATTATTATTATTATTATTATTATTATTATTATTACTATTTTTCATCTTTCAACTATTAATAGTTAAATAGTTGGGAAGGGATTCTGAAACTCAGGAAAGCGTGCGCAGATGATTTTCTCCCCCTATACGTCACATACAGTTTTAAATAAATAAATAAATAATTTTTGAAAAAAACAACAACAAACAACAAAAGTATGTAGCAAAATGAATCGAGAGTAATTAGCACAATATGCACGAAATGTTGGAAGAAAAAAATTGGAGCCATTTTTGACAAAATGGCGATTGGGCGTTTTTAAAAATGCGCAATTTTGTGTTTGTTTTCGCAGAAAACTTTTGAGTTTTCGAGAAACTTTATATGACATTATAAAAGTACATATACTCATAAATACAATAATGTGAACAAATCGCCGCTAATGTAAATATTAACGACACAAGTTAAAAAATTACATTTTTGTAATTTATTAAAAAACAACAACAAAGAATAGAGCAATATGGCGTTTATGCCATCTCATAGAGTACATTAGACACTCCCCCTACCAAAAGCTTAAAGCTTGTTTTTTAAAAAAAATTTTAATTGCACATATATCACGCAATATTGCGCGAAAACTACAATTTTTTCAAAACATTTTCATGACCTTAATGAAGGAACAAATTAGGGACTGCAATTTTTATTTGAAGGAAAAACCTCTACCAAAAGTTTCAAGTTTTTCGGCGTCTTCCTACAACTAAATTGAAGACAACTACAAATTGAAGACAGATTTTTCCTTCAAATGAAATTTATAGTGCATAAATAGTTCTTTCAGTAAGGTCATGTACATTGTTTTGGAAATTTTAGTAGTTTTCGTGCAATAGTGCATGTAATATTTGCAATTTAAAAAAATTACAAAAACAAGATTTTCTCAAAAACGGCTTCAAAGTTTTTCTTTAAATTTTTGGTGGGGTTAGCGCCAGACGAACCCTATACCACGACATCATCACCATATTGCTATATTCTTTTCCTTTTTCAAAAAATTCATAAATGAATTTTTTTTGACTTATCTCACGTCTGTAAAATTTACATTAAAGGCTATTTTTTCACAATATATTTATGAGCTCATGTACTTTAAATAATTACAGATAAAGTTTCTCGAAAACTCAATAGTTTTCTGTAAAAATAAGCCCAAAATTCCGCATTTGCAGAAATGTTTAATCGCCATTTTCTCAAAAATGGCACATTGTTTCTTCAAACTTCTCCAACAGATAGTGCTAATTGCACTGTTTAATATGACGTAAAGCTCATTTTGGTGTTGAAACGCTCTCCGTTTCTGTCAAATTATTTCTGCAACCGGTTTCCGAATTTATATCATTTTTGGGCGCCAGGAAAGGGTTGCGATTTTAAATTTCCCGCAAACACATCTTAAGGGAAATAATTATCCTACTAGTTCTGCCGGTTGGGTTCTTACGAAAATAATCGTCGTCGGTTCTTACTTTCTTCCTAGCAAAAGATCATTCGATTCGCTCTCCATACGGAAGAAGCGAGGAATCTGAAATTTGTTTCTGGAAAGAAATTATTAAACTGTGGATTGCACAAGATGCTAAAGAAATGATAATCAGATTTTCTTTTTTCAGAATGAGAACGTTATAAGTTTATTCATCGACTAATCCTTTTTAACATAAAATGTCACTTTGGTCATGGCCGATCGTAAAAATTGTCTATAGCGCTATTATTCTTACTATTTTAGATATCCATGCGCTCTTGGACGATGAGGCCAGGAAGAATCCACCGCTCCGACCGATCTTCTCTCTTGTATCTTGTTCTCGGTCCACTGCCGGGTCAATATCCTCAACTTATTAATTGTTTCACTTACTTCCCTATTCTTTGCCACGGATGGGCACTAACTCCAAGACTGTCACGTTTTACTTAATCCACGATACACGAAAGTCTATTTCTTCTAATTAATTCCTCCATATTTTATCGCGATAAAATATAAAGTTCATCTCCTAAACTACAAGATAAGTCTCGAGCCTCTCTTCCCTGCTCTCACGTCCGTATTTTCTTCAAGTCCGATTTGCGCACTCCCGGTGCCAGAATTATTCAAAAGTCCCAAATAGAATTACGCACACAAAATATAAGTCCTCATTTCTCGCAAAGTACCACAAAGTCCCGCATCTATCATTTACAATAACCTCTGCAGTACGATGTGTACGGTACACAGTCTAAAACTCCTCTCCTCAAATATTACGAAGTTCAACCCTCCATAACTTTCATACATTCTTGTCTCTTGTTTTTACAAAACAATCTCGAGTTTCCTTCGACGTCAAGCCCCATTACCAGTTTACCACCTATCCTACATGCCCTTATAACACAATTTTCTGTCCGTTACTTGTCGCGTTATGTTTATTTACTTCCGCTTCCCTGGTTGCTAAGGAACGCCCTGCCTGCATGCCTATGCCCTCAACATTTACACTATTTACGATGAATTTAATAAATTTTTGTCCCCAATTCCCATCAAAATATTGTGTGACAGTCTGGTATATCACAGTGTATTCTTTTGTTTTTTCAAAAATTACGGAAACGTAATATTTTTTTAAAATATATTTACGCCCTTAATATGCACATTACCATAGTTTTGTATACATTATTACATTTGTGAGTGGAAGTGCATCAAATGAATTTTTTTAAAAACTCAATAGATTGCTATGACAAAGAGCTTCAAATTTTGCATTTACAGTAATGCTCAATCGCCATTTTCTTAAAAACCGCTTCAAATTTTTCATTGACTATTTCTATTTAGAACGAGTTTTTACTCTTCTTTAATATTCTTGAAGTAATAATTCGGTTGTACAACTAGGAAAGCAAAAAGTGGAGAAAATGTCCAAAAAAAGTACTGTGGGCGACGATAGATGGCGACTGGCCAGAGACTGGAACAAGACCTTAAAGCCAGACCACACCAAGGAAATTAGAAAACTGTGCTATGAGAAAGTCTGAGCCATTCTTAGCACATCTAGTTTTGTAGTAGCAAGACTCCGGAAAAAACTTCCAACTTTTGAAATTTTCGACAATTCAGAGTTAACCCTGAAAATAGGACCTTTGCCACCTTTATTAGTGCATTTTACTCTATTCCCACAAGAAATTTAAAGAAAAAAATTGGAGCCATTTTTGAGAAAATTTTGAAAATGTCCTAGGAACTTCATGTAAAGTACCCCCGAATTTTTAAGAATGTTTTTCAAAATCTCAATGCTTCGACTCGAGCCAGATCGACAGGGGTTTCTTCAATTTGGAAAAAATTCTATGTATAGTTTAAGGGCTATTGGTGTTCACAGACGGACGGTTGTTTTGATGCCAGTTGTTTTTTCCACCCACAAAATATGGATTATGGCTGCACCATGTCTTAGAGAATTTTGTTCTCAATATTTAGCAGCTGGATTTATCCACTTTCTCGGTACCAGGGCTCGGCAAAAAATTTTTGTGACGAAAATTCGCAGTTTTCCGGCGCACGATTACAATACTCTCTTCTTACGTTAGTTAGGGCGAAAGAGTATAAACAAAAGAACCATTATTTTTTAGATATAACTATTACAAAATTTTCCAAGATATGATCTATTCACAAGATATCACCCATTCAGGGGTGTATCCAGCCGATCATTTTGGAGGGGTCATCGTAGATTTTTGTTAAAAAATTAACTTTTGTTAATATAATGTAAATTATTTTTGCAGTGTATATATGATACTATAGAATATTTTTTTAATAATTACACAATTGTAACATAAATTAATATTTTAATCAATTTGGCCAAATGAAAGAAGGTAACAAACAAAAACACTAGGCCTTTTTTGGGGGGCCTTGATCTGCCACTGCACCCATTAAGTGTTCAATATTTTCTCTTTTGTTACTGCATTCTTTAATTTTCCATTCTTAGACATTTCTAATGTTGACACGTTGGGAAACTTTGTTTTTCTGGTTATTTCCCAACATGTATGCAACCTAATATTGCAGAAAGAGAGTATAGAAACAAAAAACTGCAAAATGATTTGTTATTGCCACGATCATGTTCCTTGTTTTATTTTTATTTACTTACTTTTCTGCTTCATGGTAAGTCACTGAAGGCCTGTTCCAACTCAGAGGTCATCCTGCCATCTTCTTCTTGGGCGTCCTACATCCTGATATCCGAAGGGTTTGTAGTTATATAATATTTGTGTTAATCTTGATTTTTCCATTCTATTGATATGATTTGCCCATTGGCATTGATTTTGTCATTTAGATTGAAAATTTTTAGGGTGGACCTTATCTCAACATTTGGAATGGGGTCTGCCAGAGAATATCCAGCTACACTTCTCAGGAAGTGTATTTCTGAAGATTCAATTCTATGTTTCTCTGCTCTGTTTAATGCCCAGTTCTCACTACCATGCATCAAGATTGGAACTGCCATGGATTTATAAAGTGTCTCTTAACATTGTCTCTCTTCATTCTTTGTTTTTTTAAATCCTTTTAATGGTTCCACAAATATGTTGAATTTTGTATAGCTTTTGTTCTTGATCAATGTCATTTAAAAAGGAAACATAACAGCCCAGACAATGGAATGAGTGGACTTGTTCAATAGTTTTGCCATCTAGAACAATTTTTGAACGAAGAGGATGCTTTCCCTAGAAAGCCATCACCTTTGATTTTGAGAAGGATATCTCTAAATTGTAATTCTTTATTATGTTTTGCAATTTGAACAGAGAGAGTTGTAAATCATATTTGGGGGAAGAGATAATGACTTGGTCTTCAGCAAATAAAATAGTATTTAAAATAGTGTGATTTAATATAAAATTATTTGACAGTTGGATTTGCCATTCTTCGATAACAGCATCTATATATATATTAAATAAATTTTGAGAAAGCGGGCACCCTTGACACACCCCTTGGTTTATGCTAGCAGAAATATTGCTAGATGTATTAATCTTAATGGAAGTATTTCTATTCATTTCTTGTATCATCTTAATTACATGTTCAGCCTTTGTCTGTCATTATTGTCCATAGTTTTTGTCTGTTTATTTTATCGAGGGCTTTATTATAATCAATAAACAGCAAATGAGTAGGAAGGGTTGAATTCTCTGTGTTTCTGTATAATTTGTTTAATCATGAAGAGACAGTCTGCACATGAGCATCTTTTACGAAACACATGTTGTTCTTCTTGTAATAGTCTTTCAGAGATTTTATTCAGTTGCCTAGTAATTATTTTGGTAAAAAGTTTGTATGTGCCTTTGAGGAGACATGCCCCTGTAGTTATTACAGTCTATTGCCCTTCTTAAATATAGGACATATAATTGCTTCTTTCTATAGTGTGTTGTCCAGCAAATGTTGAAGATATTAAAAAATCTCTCTTTAACTGCCCTCGGATAATATAATTCTGTGTTTATCTCATCATTACAAGGAATTTTCTTGTTCTAAATATGCTTTTAAAACATTCTCTAGTTCTTCCATAATTATAAGGTCAACAGAATGACATGTTACTGTACTGGTAAGTATTTCTAATATTTCTTCACTAGAGGACCAAAGGCTTTTATAATAATTTAGCCACATCTCTTCGGGTATGTTGTTAATTCATGCTGTATCACGTTCTACCTTAAAGTATATAACATTATTTAGAAATATTGTTTGGCATCATTATTATTTACTGTCATGCATTTTCCATTTATAGTGCAATAAGTGAAGAAATACTGCACAGAATATATGACTTCTTGACTGTTCCAAGTGACAATAACTCATGGCTTCTTTAGAAGTCAGGGTTAGTTTAGGCTTCTTTAGAAGTCATAAGAAATGTGTTCAGAAAATTAGATTTTTTATAAACATCACATACAGAAATTCTTTGAATCATACTATTTTGATTTTTTCCAGCTCTTTCTGCATCCTTTGTAATAACTCATGGCTCTTAGAAACACCCTCCAGAAGGACTAAGTTTTATTTTTATTATTATTGTTATTGTTGTTGTTATTGTTATTATTATTATTATTATTATTATTATTATTATTATTATTATTATTATTATTATTATTATTATTATTATTATTATTATTATTATATTAGTATTATGCTAGTTTTGTTAAAAGTATGTGATGATCAATAATGTCAAAAATTGGGGAGAAAAAATGGGAATTTCCTTCTGATTTACTGCAACAAGTATGTCATTTAAAAAGGAGAAAATAGCTGTGTCTGTGGATCTATTACCCCTGTTACTGCCATGTTGTGCATTTGTAAGGACATTATTTAGATTGAGAAAATGTTTGAGTCTGTCATTGAAAAGCCTTTCCAGAAGTTTTGAAAGTCCTGATAGCAGGGAGATAAGTCTGTAGTTCATTGGATCATAACTCTTGCCCTTTTTAAACAATGGTTTAATTTCTGCCATTTTGAATACATCTGGAAATACGCCTGTTTTTAGAAAGTTGCAAATATGCAAATTTAGAAAATTGCAAATATGAGAGCACGGTTGCACTATACATGGAGCATTGTGTTTGATAAGAAAATCTAGAATGTTGTCCAGAGAATTTATTCTCCATTTTTCCAATGATTTTTAAAATTTCAGGGGGGGGTCTTATAAAAATATGGAATATACAATTTGTGTTACATTTGTGTGGTTAGTATTTTATTGTTTAGGGAATGTTGAGAGATTAATTTTTTACCTATTTGTTAAATGTGTTCACTGAATATGTCAAGAATTTCTTGTGGGTCTTGTAAAGTTTGGTTTTTGCAGTAGAGCTCTAATTTTTTCTGTTATTTTTAGTTGGTATTGTAGTCTTTTTAATAATGTCCCGCATAGCTTTTGTTTTGTCATGTGTATTTGCAATGTACTTATCATTTGTCATAAGTTTTGCTTGTTTGATTACTTTTTTGGGAACAAATTATGTTTTGTAATACGAAATGAAGTTAGGGTTACATTTGTTCTGTGCTAGTATTTTATACATGTTGTGTTTTCTTTCACATGACACTTTGGTGCCTTTGGTAATCCACGATTTGTTTTTTTTTTCATTTTGAATCTCTTTGAGTTATTGAGAAGTGGTATTGAAATGTCTTAAGTATATATCTATAAATGAGTTAAACTTATCAGTTGCCTTACATACTTCATTCCAATTTTGTAATCTGATTAAGTTTTGGAATTTCATTATGTTTCCTTGGGAATAGTTTTGGGTTTCTTGGTAAGTTGTCTGTTCTGTAATTTTTGTTTCTATTTGAAGTGTTAGAATCTGGGCAGTGTGGGCACTGAAGTCTGTGATAAACGTAGCAACAGATAGTCTATTATTATTTGCGTCTATTATTAATTATTATTATTATTATTTGATCTGTAGCAGTGCTGCTATTTTTGGATATTCGGGTTGATGTATTTATGATTGTTGGTAGATAGTATGATTTTAGGAGGTCTTTAAATTGATTTTCGTTAACTGGATTGTGCGAGGTAATTTATGTTGAAGTCACCACAAAGAATAATTTTATATTGCCTGCATTTTTTAAGTTTTGTTAGAATAACTTTTTTTAAGATTTTCAAATTCCCAGTTGGGCTGCAATATGCATAAGATCCATGCTTTTATTGTAGTTAAGTCAGTGATGGATATTTCAAAGTCTTTTTCATTTATGAATGTCATTGGTGTAGGTACAAACTAATAGTATCTTTAATAAACATGCATGTCCCACCATATGCATGATGTGCGTTGTTAATATTTTGACATGAACTGCTAGCTAAAGAGAAACCTGGTATATTTGTGTTATCTAATTGTTCTTTGGTCAGCCAGTGTTCTGTAAAGCCCAGTATTGAAATGTAGTTGAGCTTCTCCTCTAGTAATACTTCTATATCAGCAGTTTGTTTTTCAGTGACTGTACATTTTGATGAAGAATGTGAAGATAGTTTTTATTTTTGTGTATTATCTGCTTTCCTGCTGATGTTTGCTGCTACAGGTTATATACAGGAGTGAGTTTTCGGTTGCAATGGAAGTTGTAGTTGCGGATGGGATGGAATGGGTGTCCTGTTGTATAAAAGATCTAGTATGAGTGTTTAAGTTATCAATTACATGTGCCATCATGGCAATAGGCTTCAAAATACTTGTAATTGAGAACTTTGACGGCAATTTCTCTCTCACAATGAAGAAAAGGTTGTCAGCTAAGATAAAAATTTTACGTGAGTGAGGAAGAGTGTCTTGTGTTATTTTAGTCTTGCCCTCTGAACTGTGGTTTTGTTGAGATTTTGACGGCAGACTATTAGTAAATGCGTGCTTATTGTTTACTGGTTGTAGTGGTTGGTGGGTTTGAGGGGGAAAGGAGACAAGGTCAGAAATGATTGAGAACCTGTTGAATGTGGGATTGCAGTGTGGTACCTGAGATGTTGATGGGTGGCTAGGAATGTGTCTATTCTTTCTAGTTACATTACTCCAGCCACCAGAGTTTTGAATGACCTGTTCCAGTCTACTGATCTCATTTTTAATGCAATTCATGTGTTTGTAGGCTTTCTTCAGGTCGGCATTGAGTTTAGCAAGTGCAAACTGTACCTGTTCCATGTTCATGTTGATGGTGTGTAATACAAGTATAAAATTAGTCTTGATTTAATGTTTTTTTTTCTAATAAGTATTTCTAAGAGTGTAAGTTTAAAGTTTAAGGTCTTAGGGAGTGTAGTTTATAAAGTTTTAGTTTTAAGTTTTATAACACAATAATGGTAATAGTAATGGTACTGACCATATAATTAAGAGCTTGAGCAAAGAACAATCTCAATAAGTTTCAGATATGGTTATAATTAAATTATATTTATTTCTGCTCGAGTATTACTTTTTAATTACAATTTCATTCTTCTACAGAATGAAATAAATTGCAATGTCATTCACAACATGATTGCATATGTAATAAAAATTAACGCACAGTTTAAAACGGTAAATAAAGTCAAAAATCTAAAGATCCTCACAGAAACTACTTAAATTCTGGGGAGGAAACTTGTTCAGAGCTAACTTTATTAATTTGTCATTTGTATACTCACATTTCCATTGACATTCCTCTTGCTTAATTCTCCTGATTTCCACACAAATGTGTTCAGTTCATATATTGGTGACAAATTAACCTTCAAATAAAATTCCAAATGTATGGCTAGAAAAAGGAGGGAGTTAAAAAGTAAACAATCTCTTAAAATGAGGCAATTTTGTTTATTGGATACTTCACAAAACCAATTCATATTATTTCTCCTATGCACCAAACAAAATTGTAATGTAAGGCCAAGTATTGAACAATAAACCATTCTTGCATTCTACCAACAAGTAAGAGATCTTTCATACCATTTAAAAAATAAAATTTTTTGTCTGTACATTCTTGAATAAGGTTTAACTTGTTAACCCAATTTTTGGCCTTACATGTAGTAATAAATACAATATAAAGTAGCAAATACTGTATCATTTAAAACTAAAGTTAACTAATACTGGAAAGAGCCAGTCATGTGAAACCCTGAGTTCATTCGGTGATTTAAGTAACTGTTAATTAAAAGGTAGTAGTTAACCAGCTTCATAGAAAAAATAAAAGATTCAAATCATACTTTATCTAACATGTAAAACAATCATAATTTAATGAAGAGTAGTCAATATAATTATTACGGTAGCTACAGATATAAAAAACAGCACTGAAAACATTGATATGAACGTACCTGAGTATAATTATTTCACATAAGATTTTTTTTCTTTAATAAATAATACATTGTTTGTTTACAAAATAGGCAATTTTAGTAGTATTTACTTTCTACTTAGGTCTGTTTCTTGTACTTGAAAAAAAATCCCTGAATAATTAAATACAAAATTTGTGCTTTCTACTTATTGAAGAAAATGAGACAGAATGCCTGATAAAATTCTTCCTTTTCTTAGAAATCCTAGTAACTTTTCTGTAAATGAAACTGCCAAAAAGTGTTGCACGAGGAATGAAAGGAAATTCTTTACTTGACATACAAGCCACAATGTCTTTCTACTTCCACATTCATAACTTTTTTCATCTATTAAACAGAACTCTCTTAATTTATAATACTCGAATGGAATTGGAACCAATGAAGAGATTATAAACACATTATTTCCTTGATGGTAATATGTAGCACGCTTCCTTAGTTTCATTCCTCCTGCAACACACTGTATTGTGGCTCTTCCCATTCACATTCAAAACTATACAGTTCATGCAATCTGAAAACAATGGTTGTGAACAACATGAAGAATACAAATTTTTAAATACTCATGGTCAATTCATAACAAAACATGAAATGAAGTGTAGCCTTGTTATTTACAAATTAACATCAATTGTTAAATATTTGTACAGTGTATTTATACTATTTACAAATTAAAGTACATTAATTACTCAACAGTTTTTACATAACTTAAAAAAAAATAAATAAGAACTTTGTATTTCTTTTACCCTTTCAAATGTTCCAAATTGTAGTGCTTTGTTAGCTTGATGAAATCATTGCTATAATGTGTTGAGCAATCTCTGCAAGAGGAGGGGTGGCTCCAATGGTTTACACTTAGCCATACTCTCATGTTGCTGTAAGAAAAATAGGCTATCTAAAGAAGATATAAGAGCTGTTTAAAGTATTGTTTATTTTCTTTCTTCCAACTGTCTGAACTTCAGAAGATTTTTGGGAACACTGAATTATTTATGTAGATTATCACTGCGTTAAGAAAAATGTGTTTATATGTTTGTGATACTGAGGTCACTCACCACACACAAATTAATGGTAAAATCACAGTTCTTCCTTGTCTTTCCCAGTCTTGTTCATGCATGTTATCTTACAACTTTCACCAACGTTATTGTTCAATACTTCAATATTCTTTCTTCTTATATAAAAGTTACTTCAAGTAGAAAATAAAACAATACTGAAGAACACCAATAGGTTCTGAATACTTAAATAGAAATGGTACTTGATATCCTGTTTCAAAGGAAATGAGAGTACCGAGGCCTTATGACAAAAATAGTCTCTTATTAAAATAAATGAAAAATAACTGTCCAACTCAGTGTAGGAGAAACATTGCAACCATGAAACTAGCATAAAACTTCTCATCCTGAATCTTGATTCACTCAATGTCCACAACTTGTCAGTATATAACTTCATACACTGTAGCCTTCTTGTCTCCAGAACCTGTCACGATGTACTTATCATCTGCAGAGATATCACAGCTCAGCACAGATGAGGATTCTTTGGACTGCAAGAAAACAAAAGATTTTCTAAAGAACAAACTCCATCTTTTATAGGAAAGGTAACTGAATAACTCTCCTGAAGCTAATAAATTTTGTATTAATGTGTTTTACATTAACATTAAGAAACGCTTTTTTTTTTTTTTTACTGATGCATTTCATTTTTAATGCAAAAATAATTTTTCTTTAAAAAAATTAAGGAAAAACAAGACTGTCAAAAGCATTAATGAACAACAAACAAATGTATGAAATATTAATAATATATAACAAAAAACATAGTGGATGACATTAAAGAGAGCCAGAGAAGATGGCTTTCACATGGAAAGAATGCAAGTGAAAGATTTCCTAAAGCAGTTTTAAAATATGAACCCATAGGGTGAAGAAATTTACCCTACAAAGGAAGACCCAACAAAAGATGGATTACCTAGGGAGATCCGGAGGAATAATCACTAGATCTACTGCCTTTTAACAGGAACGGGCACCAGACCAACTATCCTGCTGTTCATGATGATGATAATGATGAATAAGATATTCAATACACAATAAAATTAATGTTCTATTATAGCCTATATGTCAGGATATTGTAAGCACTTACAATTATTATTAACACCTAATGTATTCAAGTTATCGTAAATTAATTAAACTATTACTGTAAGATAATATGAATTACTCACTCTAATTGTAAGTTATTTACTACTGTATCATACATAATCTGCGAGTTTATTAATATAATGCATTGTTAATGTTATTCTTAATTTGATAATGTGACTTTGTATAATTAAAATGTAAATTACAATAATGTTTATCGGAGCACTTGCATGCTTTATTAATCATATAAGTTATCAACTAAACTTTTTGAATTATTACTATAAATTATGTAATTGAATTTTAATTCCTATTATAGCAAATTACTTAATTGTTTATATCTATATATCTATATATATCTATATATATCTATATATATCTATATATATCTATATATATCTATATATATCTATATATATCTATATATATCTATATATATCTATATATATCTATATATATCTATATATATCTATATATATCTATATATATCTATATAGATATAGGTATATATATAGGTAAAGATAATCTACACTTGTTAAATTATTACTGTAAATAAATATAGTTTAAAAAAAGTAATTAACTTACTGTAATTTTAATTAATTTCTAAACAGACTTTGCTTAATATTTTCTGAAAGTTACAAGCAATAAAATTATTATTATTATTATTATTTGACAATTCTGAAGTTTTCTAAAGAGGAAGTGATGGTTTTAAATAATAAATTTGTGCACTAAGCAGGTTTTTTAAAATGTGATTTAAGATCACAGCTAATTCAAAATGTTAGGAATTTTACATTTTGACCAAATTTAGTGACAAAAACAAGACAAAATTTTGAAGATAATTAATTTTAAAATCTATTTCAGACATTAAATTCAAACAATAATAAATGGTCCAAATGCTGCCATTTCTTATCAAAAAATTGCTGAAGTAATTCCTACATAACTTCTTTGGTGTTAAGGCTACTTTTTATTGATTTTGCAGGTTTTTGCCCATATATTAAAGATAGAGAGACTTGTAACTTAAAAATTTAACCAAAACATTATTCCAGAACCAGCTTTGAGGATTCTTTTATAGAGCAAAATTGGATTAATAGTTAACAACAACAACAACAAAAACGCAAATTGAAAATAAGGTCATCTAATTTAAATATGAGAGGAAACAAAATTGTTCACTACAAATCAAATGATTTTAAAATTAGCGAAAGAAAATTCAGAGAAATAAACAACAAACCTGAAATATGGATGCACCATAAGGTGTTCTCCAAGCATTGAGCAAATTATCTTTGCCCGTCGAAACAAACCATTTTCCACAAGCAGCAAAACGAAGAGAAAGAACACAAGATTCATGCAGGTGCAGCTGGTACTTATCTGGCTTGACTGCATGCAACACCTGAAACAAGATAGAAACCTTTATTTTGAGAAATCATGTCTCACCAAAAAAGACAAAACATACACATGAAGAATATTTGTGATAACTAGGGCTGTGATTTATATGCATATGCATTTTTTTTTTTTTTAACTAAAACATTTGGTTTCAATGAATTGTGTATGTTTTGAGGCATTCAGAATTAATTTAAGCTATTTTTATTTAGAATATTTTCGCATATATCACCATAGTTGCATATTTTTACATATATGGGCCACATTTGCATATTTTTGTTGCAGTTCACCCCTCATCCATGAAAAGAGCATATTCACCCCTCATTACGAGGTATTTCAATGAATCAGTGTTCTTTGGCTGAGTGGAGTTCAACATGAAAAGGTTCTACTATTTCTGTCGAACGGTGCTCCTTATATGTGGAAAGCAGGAGATGCGATAGAAGTTTTTTATCCTAAACTTCTTCATCTACCTTGCCTTTTTCATGGTTTTCATCGTGTTGAAGAAACCGTGAGATTTCAATTTCCAGATATTGATGAAGGCTACAAGTCATGTAGATATTTTTAAGACAAATTACACTGACCTACCTCCCCAACCAGTCATCACAAGGTGGGGTACTTGGCTGGAGACAGCTGAGTATTATTCCAATTACTTTGAAATTAAAGATGCTGTCTAAGCTACCTGTTCATTGTTGATGTGGAGTGAGCATTCAGCCAGTTTAAAGTGATTTTCAGGCCAAAAAGATGTTCATTTGAGAACTTGAAAAAGGTGGTTGTTTGCAATTGCAACAATTTTGCAAGTGATCAATAGACTTTGTTGAAGGTATCACCAATTTTTTCCAATTTGCTAACATTTCTCTTTTAACCAAATATTGTTGGCTCACAAGTAAAGCACATTAAGTCAAGATTTTCAAGTTTTCAGTTATTTGATTATTGAGTTCTAGATTTTATTACAATTGAGAGAAAGTAATATTTTTGTGGCAATACCTATATTTTTTTTATTTGTGAAATGTACATTAACTGCATCTCCCATTATCATCCTAAGAAATGAGTGTTTATAAAAATTAAGCCCTAAATGTTAATGTTTGTCACTTGTAACAATTTATATGATTTATATATCTTTTTTTCTGTAAACATATTTCCCACATTACACTTTTTATTTATTTTTACACTTACACATTACAGTACACTATTTAGCATATTATCCTTTTTAACTACATATATTACCAAATATATTTACAATATATATCTGCATATATTGTTGTTTTTACTGCATATAAATCACAGCCCTAGAGATAACATTTATGAAAGAAATGAATCTTGGATGCATGCATTATAAAAATAGAAACCTCTTATAATCTATGTACTATTTGTTGCACTTCAAACTCTTACTGAAAAGTTTTAATGATTTGAAATTTTTACGTAGGTCCCATCACTTTTCCTACACAGAATCAGCTTTTGTAAGTATTTTTATGAAGATAGAAAATTACATTCAACAAATGTGTAAAATAGAGTACAGAAGCAGGATTTTATATGAAAAAGCAATATAAAATAAGGACAAACACAAAATGATCAATTGAGATCAACAATTGACATATTCATGTTTCTAACAGTTTATAACCTGTTTAATCTTGTTAACACTGTGTTGTTGTCTCCCCCTCCCCGGGCTTATCCAGTCAACAGCCATCTACCCTTTACATCCCGATGGAATGCATATATGACCATACAATAAACACCAACACACTTGCGGGCCCCTTTGATCTGAGGTCAGCAGAACACAAGGCCCCCTGCGACAACATATTCATGAGAGACAAAGGACAAACAACCATGCCCAAGGTGGGTCTCAAACCAGCAACCCTTTGGACCGAAGCGCTGAGTCAGTACACACTCTTAGCTACCTCGGCCATCCAGGTCGGCAGGTTGGTGTGTTGTGAATCAAGAAAGTTTTATAACCATTTTTGAAGAATACAAGAGGAATTTACAAAAGGCTCATCAATCTCTTGATGAAGAATTTTGGTAAAAAAAAAAGAAGATGAAAAAACAAGGAGTCAGAACATTTGCTGATGTTCAACAAGTTTCACAAACCTCAACATTCGAATTTTCCATTCCAACTGCAAGCCATTCGCCTGTTGGACAATAACCCAGCGAGAATATTTGCGAGGTGAAATCATGTTGCTGAAGCTGCCTGCCTTCTCTCAGATCCCATGATCGTACAGTATTGTCAAGTCCACCTGTCCACAGTTTAGATCCATCAGCTGAGATGTCAATACATGATGCTCCATCTGTGTGGCCTTGGAATTGACGGACCAATGTCTGATTATGCAGGTCCCAAACAGCAATATTTCCATCAGAGCAGCAACTGAAGCACACCTGTAAAAATAAAATGCAAAATAATTAATTAGAAATTGAACATAACTTTTTTATCACAGTAATGAGTTTCTCTTTTTCTTTTGAGTAAGTGTACTGTAGAACAATGCAAATAAAAATAATTTAATATAATAGAGATTCTTTTCTGTCTCATACACTTAGCAGTATCTCAAACTTGACTTTTAGATAGGAAACTTATTTCATTCTAAAATTCAGTAGAAGAAAAAGGAAATGACTATTAGATACATCATCATTGGAGTCATAGCATAGTAGCACTACAATGTTGAGAGAATGTTTCAATATATTTCATATTCTGAAAAATGTTTGAGGGCATGTCCCATTCTTCCCCTGGCAGTGACACCCAAGCTTGGAGTGTCTTGAAAAAGTAAAAGTTGACACACTTCTTGATGATCAGAGATTTCACTACAAAATCACCTGATATTTAACTTACTTTTCTTTACACAGTTTTGAATACAAATATTTAAAAATTGAGTTTTGGAAAATACTATGAAAAGTTGGTGTGTATAAGAGAAATTCAAATGTACTATGTTTTATGAAAATTGAACAATTCAAAGATTTTTGTAATTGACACAATATAGTTTTTCAAAAAGTTTTGATCAACTTCTTCTTCTTCTTCTTCTTCTGAATGACAAAGTTTTCAGTCTTTTTCTCACCTTTGAATCTGGACTGATTGCTAAGGCATAACAAGCAGGTGCATTTGACGTAAGTTCTGCTTTGATGCGAGGTGTGGGTGATGCTAAATCCCAGATGCTAAGGTTACTTGCTTCTCCACCAACAATGAGTGTCCTCCCATCAGGAAGAAGTTTTAGAGACCTAATGTAGTTGTCACGTTGCTGAAAATAAAATTGTATTAGTTTGAAATGTGTACAAGCAAAATGAAATAATAATCTTATGAAATTATTGAATGTTATTGAAACATGATAGACAATAGACAAAATAAATGTGCCCTTCATCCAGAAACAATCTTCACTAATAAGATTTTGAGACAGATGAATGGACAGTAATTGTAATATTAATTTAATACTGTTCTCTTTAATTTTTCATTTCATGATGTTTCAGAACGTATGGTAACACTTTCTATTTAACTTTGCCAAATATTGACAAAAGAATTGTATTATGTCTAACGTTAGAAAAAAATATTTTTTAACTATGGAGATGTTAACTTAAAATTTTAAATTTCATTGTAATAATGCACATGCCCAACAAGAAAATTAACATTATTCAACAGGAAATTAAAATTCAATTCACATTTGAGAGGTTATTGAAGTGAAGAGCTGGTTTTAAGTAATTTAGAAATATGAGAACTTAAATTGGCTCCTTGTGTGAACACATAAGTGATAAAGATTATGAAGTTAATTTCGTTGGGCCTCTGTTTCTAAAACTATTTGTAGGCTACGCAAAAGTCCCTTAAAGAGTCCAAAGTGGATAGATACACTTGCTTTTTTTTAAAATTATAGAGTATTAACACCTCTACAATTTGTTAATGTGGAAAAAAATATTATGAATTTATTTTTAAGTTTTCATTTTCTACAGAAAATAAGTTAAGACCTACCAGGCAGTCAAGCTGAGAAACAGGACTCTTGGAAGCAGGCTGACTTATATCCCAGACTTTGACACAACCTTTGCCACCAGTATACACATATTTGGTGGGATTGCTGATAGTTACAGCACAAACTACTTCACCGTGGCACAAAGTGTTTATCTGTCGGGCATGTCTGGGAATTCCCGGTCCTATTAATGCATCAGTGGGGAAGGGTACAGGCTGCAATTGCCCTTCCCCATTCATGTGGAACGAATAAGCCCTAGAAGAAGTAAAATAATATAAAGTACATAGTTGAACCTCAAACTACATCATAAGAAACTAATAACATTGCTCAAGTGCATCAACATAATTTAAGTCTTCAAAAAAGAATGGTAGAGGGTAAAAACAATCAAAAGTACAGTTTTGTGCAATTCACAGGAAATGAATTTGGTTTTAAAATGCTATATAAGGTGTTGGAAAACGCTTCTTTTTTCTTGCAATATTTTGCAGAATTTTTTATGTAAATTATTTTTCTTCTTCCCTCAATCCCTGCACCAGTATAATGTCAAAACCTACAATTTCAATGAAAGTGGACTTTGACCGTTTTTCTCCAGCAAGCATCTTATTCAAATGAACACTTGTTGTTGGCCAATTCAATTTTTACACTATTTCCTCTTCAGTAAAAATTTATTTTGTCCATGGAAGAGGAAAAAAAAAGTTAATGAAATAAATAAGTCTATAAGTATTTTAATTGCTTCATGGGTAGAATGTGTATTTTTGATTGTTTTAAAGATATTAATTTTTTTTTTTCAAATATGAAGACATTACAGCAATAAATAGACATGCATAGGTGTGTAAATAGGGGGGCCTAGGCCCCTCTTGAAATTTTGAAAGGGGGCATATAATCTTACGAAATAAAAATTTTATTTCCATAAATATGTTCAATCCCTAATTTTCCCCCTTTAACCCTGCTAATTTGGGGAATTGTTAGTGAGCTTTGGAGAAGAGGCTATTTGAGCCATCTAGCAATTCTGTTAGTGGTTCAACATAAAATTAAAAGCACTTCATAAATTGTTTCATTAAAGTTATAATTTAACCTTAGAAATAAGAAGGTTACCTTAATTCATGTACTCTACATTACTGTGAATTAATATATAGTTGACGCAATTTCACTCTGTTTTTCACAAAAATGGCAGAAAATCTTTTTTTTAAATTGTGTTTTCTTAGTGTGAGATTGATTAACTTCCCTTCATTGAAGACATTTCAGTGGTTTTATTTTTCGCCTTTTATCTATATAGGATTTTTTTGCGCTGGCAATGTTGTCAACATTCATACTATATCGTAAACGCCCCTGAGGGAAGAAGGCAACTATTTTTCAGTTGAATGTTCACTCAAGATGTCAGAGATGTTGGCTGAATTAGAAACAAGAACGCTTGTAAAGGAGAGTATAATATGTCAGATTGAGATTAAAAGTGGATTCATAGAAGAAATTTTTTTCTAAGTGTTCAGTAAATTTATTATCTCTTAATAAGAACATATACAATACCTTTTTCTTCTATATGAATTATACAAGTGGGCTCGACGAGCCGCCCTTGGGAATAAACGTTACCATTTAAACTGACTTCTTGCTAAGGTTAATTATCCTTTCAGTAGGTTTTATTTATTTACCAGTAAAATGTCATATACAGGTAAAATAATTTAATGGAAAAAGGGACCCAGAAATGTAGTCCCCCCCCATTTTTGGCTGTGCACACTTTTGTAGATGTGGGTTTTCTGATAGACATGTTGAAGAGATACCGTGATGGGCTGGAATGAACTAATTTTGCCCTACCAATTACTTGACCAATTCTTACAGGCAACCTTTCCCCTTAATGGGATTGTGTAAGCTATATTATTATTATTAACAACAACAACAACAACAATAATAATAATAATAATAATAATAATAATAATAATAATAATAACAACAACAATAACAATAAAGTGTCAGTGGTGGTGATGATGACAATGATGATTGTTATTCATAAACTTACGGTTTTCCTCCTGGAATACCACCAATGCTACTGGAACCAAGGCCTGGAGTGCGTACATGAGGGTGAGAATCGTAACCCAGCTGAAGCAGAAACAAAGGAAAAATCTTATGCATTTATGTTGATTTCAAGAAAATAGACTTAAGTGTTAATGATTAGTTAGGTCATATCCCCATGCAGAGCTGGTAAGCAGCAACAAAGGCTGAAGTCTTGGATCAGGGCACAGGCACGTTGCCAGAGGGGTGGGCTGCAGATGGGAACAAACAGAAACAACTAAACATGCAAGGTAGAAGGAATCTGCCGAGAATATTTAATAATTTGGTTATCTGCTTGTAATTTACGAGAAAATAAAAAAATAATAACAATAATAGCATGCTGTGGCGACTATTACTTGTTACTACTTTTAAAAATTGTTACAAATTTTGTTCTCCAAAAGTCTGTAAATTTTGGATTTTGACTCTTTATAAAAGAGGATGGCATTGCATTTAACATGCCACCTCCAGTTACAGCAAGATAACATTTTAAGCAGACTGGTTCTTCACTACAAGTTGAGTGCACTATCAATATCCAAAAATAAAACAGTTCTAAGGAACGACATTTTATTTACAAACACCAATGGCCCAGTCCCCAGAATGTTCTGGTCACGTGCCTGCTTGGGCCAGAGGTTGTTTGCATACCATGGGGGGCCGGGAGTAGGGCGAGGGGGTGACGCTGTTGTAAGGGCTGTTATCAGTGCTGCGGGAGCCCCCAATGGCCCCAAGGGAGAACGGCGGGTACGGGCCCCCAGGCAGCACTCCCGGCATGGAAGCTGCCTTGAGGCCACTGGAGCCCGGGAGGCCCGCGGAGCCAGTCGGGGTGGTGGCCTTGGAGACAGGGGTGGAGGGCTTGTCAGCCTGCAACCAGCACATCGCCACGGTCCACAAGCATTCCAAGGCATGTTTTTACAGAAAACACCACATCAACATTAGGCAATGGGATACCCAACGTGGAGTGTTGCAAGAGTTTTGATAAGAAAAAAATGTACGTGATTACTTGACATATTAAAATAAAGAACTGAAGTTCTTTTCAAAGTACAATTAAAATATCAATTCTTTCAAGAATTCGAAATTACTATTACTTTGAAGCATAAAGTGATTCAAAACTTGGTAGTGGATGTACACATATACCAATTGATTCATTCAAAACTTACCACAAACAAAGTTGGAAAAATGAAAGAAAGTACTTAATTAAGTGGTACGGAAGTTGCTTGTTATGGAGTTTGACAGAAATATTATAACTCGCAATCCTGACAAATAAAACTCAACTAAAAATCTACTTCACATTTGATTTGCAATGCATGGTCGTATCTAGTATTTGTAACATTTTTGTACAATAAAAAGTTTATAGAGAAAATGCCAATGATTTCTCATTTAAGCCTCTTTAATTTTTTCTTAGCAATAATTTGCAACACCTTTTTATAGTTTGAAGGACATCAAGTTCAACAGTATTTCAATGGTACAAACAATGACATGATTAAAGAAATTCATGAAAATATTAAATATGTCATACCCACATACTTGATCACTCTCCCTCACAAGCAATGTTATTTTATAAAAAAAATGTACCAATGAAATGCTGTCAAGTATTTAATTTATGAGAGGTTTTGAAAATTATGATTCGAGTCTCTGCAAACAAATTTGGCAAGCAAAGGATGGAAAGGACGAGAAACACAAATTATACATCAAACTTACTTTATGTTAGCCAATTTCCAACCTAATACCATGGAAATATTTACATAAAACTTTCTAGGATTTTACCCACACAGAATTGTTAGATGTATTATCTACAACCACACATACACACACCACAATATATCTTACCCCCATTAGTAACATTACAGAAACATGCACCATAAAGCCATTATATTCTCCCCAAACATCTGGAAAACAAAGTTAAAATATGTAAAAATAATGAGTTTCCAATTTTCAAGTAATAATAAGTATTTGTTTCGCATTTGAAGATTGGTATGAATATGTAAAAGAGCAAAAAGTCAATGGCAGATCATGGAGGGGGGCACAGGGCCATGTTCGCCTCCTCAGTCAAATATATTTTGTAATTTCAAATAGATTTATTTGAAATAATTACTTCATACTGATTGTGTCACCTACATCAGAGTATTTACAATATGAATAGTCTTTTTTTTTTAACCCCGAAGCAAACACTTTGCTTTCTTGTTAACGAAATATTTAGAGGATTATCAAAGTAGAAATTGCTCTTTAAATACCTTCTGGATGCACCAAATACCACAAGTGCACTTTGAGAATATTTTGAGGGCATTAGCTTTGTTTTGTTATTACATGCAATTTGAGGATTAATTAACCTTAAGCAAATTGAAATCATATTTATAATACAAAAATTAGTTGTGTAATAATAATCTTTTTATCAGGTGAGACATATTTTTAGAATTAATGTGTTCATGTAGTCCTGAATAGATTACATTGGACAGATTTCCAAATTATACAAATTCCGCATTTTTATATCTAAAAATATAGGGAACTCTAATGATCAATCATGTTCTCCAGGTTTGTCAATTAAAAGAGGGAAGTGACTAGTGTATTTTGCCACTCAAGCTGGCTCTTATATGCATTTGAGTTGTACTCTAACATTCACACGGAATTTATATAACTTATTAAAATTATTCACAAATATAATGCTTCCCTTGCCTTTCTGGTTTTCATGATGAAAGATGGATACAAATGAATTCATATAAAACTGTTTAATTATTACGAGTATGGGTCTGAATATCACTTAGGAAGTAAATCACAAGGCTGGAGTAATAACGTTGTTCACACAATCACTCCCTTTGTCCATAATGGATCAAGAAAGCATTTTCTTCAAATACTTTCCATACATTATTTCAAACAAATGTAAAAATTTACGAGTATTGAAGAAAATAAATAGTAATTATTTCAAGATCTTTATTGCCAATATTGGGTAATTCTGGGTAACTAAGAATGGGAGACAGTTTTAGCTCTAATCTTATTCTGAGTATAACTTTCAAAGAGTTTGTGTTGACAGTCAGGCAGAAAATTGGAGAATATAACATGCCCAATTTGCACCATTAGACAAATAACAAAAACAAAGCTTACTGCAGAATAAATTGGATTTTTTCCTTCTTTAAATTTAGAATAGTGTGATCTGTTCAGGAAGGATCCCTAATTCAAAACATCGAAGAGAGAAGACAAATCGGTATGATTTTTATCTTGATTAAAATAAAGATGAGAGTGACACTTGTACAAATCAATTACAGAGCTAAGGGGTGGGTTTCATGACTGATGAAGATCAATGAACTCTGAGCACTGACAGATCCATGACAACACATTTCATCAGTGGTGATGCCTGTGGAAATGCTCTAGTGTCTTGTGTTAGTTAATTGCATGAAGTCAAAACTCATTATATTAAACATTTGCGATACAAATTTCTTCAACTTCTAACACATAAATAAATAATTTGAAGTTGACATCACACATCTTGTTTCATTTTAAAATGTACAGTTGAATGTAACTTAAAAACGAGGAGGGGGATCCAGGGAGTCTTTCTGGGGAAAAGGAAGATATTTTCAGTTTGGACCTCCCCCTAACTAACTTGAACAGAGAGGGGGGAATCCAGGGAGTCTTTCTGGGGAAAAGGAAGATATTTTCAGTTTGGACCTCCCCCCAACTAACTTGAACTTAAAAAAAAATGTAGATTCATAACATATTTCTTTGGATCTAATGCAATGCGATTAATATGTAGAAAGAGGTCAGCTGGGAGGTGCATCGCCTCCCATGGTCCTCCGTGGACCCGCTTGTTTGAAAATGTCTAAATTATGACTGAATGTACAGTCGTAGAGGAAGCCTCCTCAATGGCACTTTTTAATTTTCAGTCCAGCCCAGCCCAGCCCAGCCCAGCAGAAACTGTCAATGGAGTGAGAAGTGAAACGACGAGAATCTAGGGCTGTCATTTGAACTTGTGAATCTCTCCGATCATCAACAATGAAATCTATTTAATGTTTAGAAAATAAAATGTGTATCTCATAAACGATTTAGTAAAATATCTCATTTGAATAAAGCCCATCCTATTCGATAAGGTGAGGCGAGACACGTGCAAATAAATTACTACCTATGCGTGGGGCGGAGTGAAACACGTGCAATTCGCAATTCGCTAAGGCAAGTCCACGGATGCCAACCCTCGTAGTGTATGGTCAAAGGGACGCCATGTTCACATGTGGCGTCAGTTCTCTTGGTGTAACCACGCACCTTGATGAAAGACCTAGTGTTGCATCTGCACAAGTGTGGATCTCAAAATTATACTAATTGAAAAAAAAATCAATGCATTCCTTCTGGATTTGATTGGTTTAAATTGGTTTGGATCGAATCGGATCGGATCGGATCGGATTCATTAATTTGGATTGGTTAATGGATTCAGGGTCCATTCTGAAACGTCAACTGCTGCCATTTCCCAGGAGGGCGCAGCTATCAAATCTGGGGCGAGGGGGCGGGGAGGAGCGGGACGGAGCAGAGTGGCGTGCGGGGCGCGCGGTGCGGCGTGCCGGAGACCTTACATCTTTACTTTTGAGGGAGGGCGTGGAGCGGCTGGAGCTGGAGCCGCTGCGACTGGCCGGCCGCTCCGACTTGACGCTGCCCACGCCGCCGCCCTTGTCGCCGTTCTCGCGCACCTCCGCCGGGTGCTCGCCGTTCGGCTGCGGGCTGCCCGCGTCCTGCGCACGCACGCACACACGCGCGCGCGCGCTCAGCACGCGCACCGACACACACACACACACGCGCGCGCGCACGCACACGGTGCACTTCGACGCAGTGGCGGAGCTGGAGGGGACTGTACCGCTCGGGACGATTGGTGGCTCACATATTCGGCATTCGGAGAGAAGCCAACGATTGCTCGCCCAACCCAGAGCAACCGGGGTGCGCGGCGAATGTTAGCTGCTTTTGTTGTGTTTAAAAGACCGAAACGCTGCGGGCAGGACTAGCAGCGAATGTTTGGCGTTCGGCAAACAACTGTCCTTCCACTATTCGGGATTCTGCGAACGGTCGCTCGCTACTCCCCGAATGCGCGAAAGTGAGGAGCCACCTCAACACAGTGACATTGCCCGAGGTGGGGAGGTTTGTCTCTTGTCATGTACAGGACAAAAGTTACTTTAACAACATTCAATAATGCACGACAAATAGCTCATAATACAATTATAAAAATAATATTACTGAAACTGAAATTAATAGCAATATTCTCGTAAATAATTTGCCGAGATTAAATTCATCTTTTACTTTCAATTTTGACACATTGGTTGGTTGTCCTGAGTGTTCAATCTCACAAACGAAATTGTGAAGAATTACCGACAAGCTTGAGGGGTGAATATCTCCCCACTCCTGGTTCTTTCTCTAGCAAAGCCACTACCTCGTCCTCACAAACAGACGGAAAGGTGGGCAGGATACGGTAAGAGCTTAGGAGTTGCATCCATGGGCCTCAGCTGACTAGGCCTTCCCGGAGAACAAGATACGACCGAAAGGCTCAAAACGGAAGGAATGGTACTCTCAGGTATTTTCAAGTTCACATTAAGGAGAAATTTCTTACAAAACTATCGGGATGGCCAGTCACTTCCTGAAACAATTTTCTCTGATTTTCCCCAGTTTTCCAGTAAAATTTTTTTTTTTTTTTTTTCTCAAAAGATTTGTAATTTCACATAGGTACTTAAAGAAAATATTGAAGCTACCCTGATATTGTATTAATTGGTCAGCCCTCCCATTTCACAATATTTTTTCGCCGAATTAAAATTAAGCAAAAACAACTCCCACTCTGAACTAACGTTTTTAAAGAATCATATCTACCTTTATAACCCTCTCAACATTTTCTCTGACTTCTAAAGATAGTTCTACAAATTCCCTGACTTTTCCAGCCGATTAAATTCCCTGATTTTTTCCGGTTTTCCAGAAAGTGGCCACCATGACTATGAAAGGGCTGTATTTGGTTTCAATTGCCAATAAGTATAATAATTTTAATCCAAAGTGTTATTTTTTTTTTTTGCTTTTGATAAGACACGCTATATTCATTTAACTCTTGGTTAAGGAAGGAAGTAGCAAATGAAAACAAAAGACAAGCGTGAGAGTCTCATGAACTCCTATTTATGTAAAAATAATAAAATATAGTCTTGTGATAATGAAATTATTTGTCAAGCACTTTCTGTGTAGTAAATCTACAGTGGCAGTAACGCCCATACTCTACTTCCGGCCTTAGGGACAACCTGCGTTTCACATTTAACATTTAATTTTGATTGAATACACATTGTTAAAAATACGGGTGACAAAACTAAAACTCAAGGGAATAGGTAAAATATATTTACAAGTTGCCAGTGCGTAACACAAATGGTTATTTGGAGCACCTCTACAAGCAGTTCGTTAAGAAACTTATATTAAGATTTTCCAGAACAGAAGAAGTGTAGCACTACTCGCCAGTATTTCTTCTTTTTCAGGTGAAGTGTATACCGAGTGGGGAGTGAAACTTTGTAGGTTTAACTGCATAATTCTATCTTCTAAACAAAATTATTCTGAAGATACTTCCTGCTATTTTTTTAATAGGTACAACCTGTTAAGAACGTAAGTTATGCGGAAGAACAGTTGAGATCTTCAGATTTGAAATTTTCTTCTTTACCCACAAACTTTTACACAATCAATCAGACAGCTGTAATCGGAGAAACTAAATAAAATTAATTGTCGCCTTTTTTGCTTGGGAAGCTCCAGGAGCCCCCTGTCATTGATTTTCCTGGCCGGAAGTATTTAAAAGAGAAATGTGGGCGCACGCACGTTCGCGTGCTCTGCTGTGGCACGTGCATTCGCACGCTCGTCGCCAGCTCGACATTTTTCTATAAGCAGAGGTTTCCCATGAGGCCGGATATACATGGTGTCCGGGGAGGAAACGTTGAAAATTGAAAAATAAGCTCTTCAGACAATTTTAAGCATATTTTGTCTAAGGACATGATGAGGGTTAAGAGCCCAAATTTATTGGTGATTTACTCTTGAAAATAATTTAATTACATTGGAGCAAATATTTTGTTAACAATCCTCGCAAAAAACGCTCATTTTCTTTCTGTATTGAAAATTCAAGTAGTATATGGCTTAGGGTAGGGATCACAGAATTTTGAAAACGTGCACAGAATTCACTTCTCCCCATAGCACGTCATACAGTTTTTAACTGTTTTTGACGTACAATAAATAAAATGAACTTGGATATTCCGAATGACTGAGCCGCAATAAGCACTCAAAAGTTGGTTTGGAAATATGATTTCTAGGCAAAAATTTACATTGCAGAATCATTGAAACACTCTAGAAACCTGTAAATTCTTTATTATTTACAAAAGAAATTAATATATTGGTTCTTAAAGAAAAACTAACCCAGAAATAAAAAAAAAAATCACCCAATTCACATTATTCGACTACTTTTTTATTTCGCGGTTAATTTTTCTTCACGATCAAATATATTAATTTCTTTTGTAAATAATAAACAATTTACACGTTTTTGGAGTGTTTATTTGCTTCAGCAATGCAAAGATTGGCCTAAAAAGCACTTTTTCAAAACAACTTTTGTGTGCTTATTGCCGCTCAGCCATTCAGAATATCCAAAAGGTTTATAGGACAAAATATGCTTAAAATTGTCTCAAGAGCTTATTTTGCAATTTTCGACGTTTCCTCCCCGGACGTCCTGTACAAGAAAGATACTCCAAGGGAAAGGAAAGGAGGATGGGGAGAGGTTTCGTTGATGGGAAATGCCTGAGAAAAGGCAGACAGGAGAAAAAGCAATGAAATATAAACAAACTGTTAGATACAGATTCCTGAACGTAAGTTTTTTCTCTTCCATTTGTACTTTTCTTCCGAAATGTTCCAACAATAGGGTTGGAGTGTAAAACATTGACCAGATTTCCGACGTTGATACGTTTTCCGACTGTAAGCAAGTAGTTCAAGAGAGATGAAGTGCCTTACATAAAATACGACATTCGGGGACCAACATTGAGCCATAAATTGAACCATTCGAGAATCGAACTGTACAACTGATGGTAGGTGCCAAAATTTATATCACAAAAAACTACCATCTGAGGGTAATAATATTTCGCCTGAGACCTTCAACTAGCTCATGTTTTCATAAGGCAGACGCACCTCCGGAAAATGCTCGATTTTTTCTAATAGAAGACTTGCGAAAGGTCACTGAATAGAACACGAACGGCCAGGAGTATGAAGACATTTTACGAGAGTTGTTATTTCTTTTCGTAATGTAAGCAGCTTTGAAAAACATCAAAGAAAATAGTTTCCTGTTTACATTTCAATGAAAGCTTAATTGTGACACAAATAGGCACTGGAAAATCAGAAGACTAATTTTTTTTTTCGTAATTTTTAAATTTCCAGATGTAAGGAGTTTTAATTTAGAATATCTACCATTCAGCGCAAAAAGCAAACATGGACGTATTCTTCCACCTTTTTGGATCAGATTTACTGTATGAAGATGTCCACCCTGACCTTCCAACATTCTTTTCTTCGTTTATCTTTCAATTACATAACAATGAATGAATGAATGAATGAATGAATGCTTTAATTTACGTGGCGAGACTCAGGCCACGAGGCCTTCTCTTCCGTCTGACCACGCAAATTTCGCTATTTTCCTTTCACCAACTAGCGGAGAAGGAAGGTATTACTTGGCCGACGAAACGGGGAAATTGAATTTAGCTCAGAGGCTTCATTTGGGCTTAAGGATCTTTTACATGCAGTAAATCTACAAACATGGGTCAGCCGGCTTTACTTCCCCTCCAAAGGAAGGCGTACGAAGGATGTTTTCGCCCTTAAAAATCCACGGCTTCGATCGGGTTTGAACCCGCGAACTTGGATATAACAGCCCGATACGCTAACAATATATGTTAAACAAGAAGACTGATTGCAATGACTGAACCTGCGTATGATGAATACAATATATTTCATAAACATAATTTTCTTAGCGAAAATCGGATTTGGAAACGGTAACGTCTGAGTTCTGCTCTTCCACACTGCGCAATTTGGGCTCCTAGGAATCGAGTAAGATAATTTTCGATACCGACATATTAGAAAGGTATAAAGTATTAGACAGTTCTTTTCTCATTTGGCTTCTATATATGGCCCAAATATGTCACAAAGGCAAAATGTTGTGGACAAATTCTCGAGAGAGAACAGCAGGATGCAGAGTCCCTCGACTCTTGCTTCATATTATACAAGCCGACGATGCTAGAGCTACTTGAAGGGAAATCTGAGGAAAATGTGGACTTGTGTATTTGTTGACACGGAAAAGAATGCAAGTAAAAAAATTTAAAATATTTTTTTTGGGAGATAAGATAGTAAGAACCCACAACAGGGCCATAGCAAAATTCATAAGTTGCGAGAAGAAATAGTTTGGAATGCAGCTCTCCAAAGGTTGTGTTACACATTAGTCTGAGGGCTTTGGCTACAAGTTTTCTGATTGTCCTGTAAAATTTTGATTTTTGATAAATGCTTTTCCATGTCAACGTCTCGATTACAATCACAGCAACGCATCAATTACAGCGGGTCATCATCCAGAACATATTCGGTAATGATCTCGCAAATAACTGTATGTCACCTTGATGAATCGCATATTACTGTGCGGGAGTAAACAAAACAGTTGCAAAAATAGTGGCGACAGATAATCGTCGTTGTTATAATATAAAACAGCGCTATCTAAATAGCCTCCACTATCTCCTGTCAGATATGTTAATGGCACCACAGGGCTGTAAGACAGCCACTTTTTGTGTCACCATTTTCGAGAACTATCGCAAGTCATTTCTGATCGTGTAACAGTCCAACGTTCTCTTTGAAGTATGTACTGTGATAGTGCAGAGAGGGAGAAAGGTTCAAGAAGGTGTATTCTACGCATTTCTATTCTCGCACACTGTAACCAAGGTTCACATTTTGATTACCTGTCATGTTAATTCCCGATTCTTTTCTGGTTCACATAAAACAATATAGTAAGAGAGGATTTTGAATGCTCATAGACATTACTTGTATACAAATCCTGCTCACGGCCCTCAGGAACTATAACTAAGTTTTTATTGTTTATTTCTCTTTTTAGCAAGTTTGTACCAATTATGATCATTATCATAATTTGCTTTCCTCCTTTCTTACTTTTAGGAGCCTTATCCCTAGCTTTTGCGAATTAAAGCCTTCCATGTGTTTTTGACTTAAGAGCTGCATCATAATAATGACTGCATGTAAATATTTTGATTGTTAAAAATGGAAACAATATGAAATATACAATCGTGAAGAGACTCTCGAAAGTTTTAGAATTTTTTTTGTTGTTGTTATTTTTACTTTAATACTGAAGGAAGGTATTTGACAACAGGTACATTTCGGGGTAAACAGTTTATACAGTCACTTTACTTAAGCGCTAATTTGAAAAACCAAGTTGCCTAAAATAATTGAAACGGAAAAGAGTGTCACTGATGTACATTGCGTTTCAAAATTTATATTTGCAAATGTTACAAGCGTTCAGAGAAGAAGAGAAAACGGGAATTTGAGTGAAAGAGTGTTATTATTGATCAGGTTATCTCTCGAAATTCCTCGATAATTCTATACGAATACATTAATCTTCTAAGTGGATTCCTTGTGCTCATTAGTTTGCTCACCTCATTCGCGACGTCCACCACGAGATCTTGGTCACTCTTTTCTCCGTCGCTTTCCTGCAACAGCCAAACCATCATCATCACTGTAGAAATTCATCAATGCATTTGCGTTCTCATTTTATAAATACAACACATTTGCATTCTTACGAACAAAATCAAATCATTACTAGCCTCAAAATAGTTTTAATAACTTGATTTTTCAAGCATTGTTTATATTTGTTTATTGTATTCTTCTATTTGTTTGGATCTAGCAGACATACACTGCCACGCACCTGTCATAACTTGCATCACGACGACATTTCCCACTTTTAAACCGGGATCACTTGGCGCAATTTCCGATAATTTGGCACTCGATAAAGTCGTCATTATTATTTCACAAATATAAGATCAGGGTCCAACATTGCGAATACTTCGACGTTCAAGAAGTTTTTTATATTAATGCAAAACCTGATGGACAATTATGTATTTGTACCGAAAACAAATGATTAGCATCTCTTTCAGGAAGACACACTCAAGAAAGATTAGACTCTACAAACACTGAAGAAATGAATCTTGTTCGAAGACAGATAACACAAAAATACTCTTTTTTTTCATTCAAAAATAAAATGTCAACCATGTAAAAACAAGGAACGTAAACGTAACTGAGTCTCGGTAAGGGCACGTGTACGTCTGCGTGGTCCCAGTCGACCAATTCGCGACCAATAATAATAATAATAATAATAATAATAATAATAATAATAACAATAATAATAATAATAATAATAATAATAATATCACCCACTTCTTACAAGAAGCTCATGGGGGCGTGGTCGGGCAGGTTACTTACGTGGCCGAGCTTGTCGTCCTTACGCCTCTTGAGGTCGTGGTCAGGGTCTGGAGACCGAGAGCGGTACTTTTCGCGTTCACCCGGCGACACGGAACTCCGCTGCGGGAAAACAAATCACACTGGTATTAGGAAAGAAGACATCACACTTTTACGGAATGTGGGAGATGAGAGACTTGTGAGGATTCGACAGAGTTTGATAATCAAAGCTTCAATCGATTCCCCATGTTCTCTACTTTACTAATACGATCCCCTGATTTTCCTAAATTCTACTCCGCAAGAACTACTGCGGTGATGCAATTGGTCTTTGAACACATGCTAGCGACACTTTAAAAATGACAAAGAATCTATGAAAAAAATAAACGCATAAATCTGAATTGTCAGTCAATTTAACTTTTCCTTCCTAAACTGTAGTGTAAGGAAGAAAAGTATTGGAAGCACCTCCACAATACGATATCCAATTTTCGGTCGAAAAATCCATGTTTAAGGTTCTTTTTCACACACGTCAAGATTAAGATCAATTAGTTTCCTCATCCAAAGACGGTTAACATTGGTGCCCGAAAATCACGATGTCTGTGGGGATGAATGTGTCACGCATAATTGTAAGATTAGAAGCTTTTGAGCTGAAACATGGAAAATACGTCAGGAGTAAGATCTAGTTGTGCCGTTCCGGAGAATATTAAGTTATTTCAATTTTGAGAGGGTTCTTTACATGAAGCCTCTGTGACATTCGCGATTCGTGAGTCACTGCTGTGGCCATCGGTGACATGGCAGACAACATGCTAACAGCTAAGCTCAATGACGCTTCTGAGTGGCCTAGTGAGTGGCGACGCCAGAGAGCCCGTCTGCGCTTCTGGTAGCGGAAATGAGCTACTAAGCGTTACAGCAGCGCCACTGCGCTGCATTGAACATCTCTATTTAAACCAATACTTTGCCAACACAAGCGCTACTCTGAAGTGCTGCGAGTGGCTCAATGTGAAGAGATGCGGAAGCGCATCTGCGCTTCTGGTGGCGTTAATGCGCCACTAAGCGTTACAGCAGCGCCACTGCGCTGCGTGGAACATATCCGTTTAAACCAATGCCATGCCAGCAGAAGCGCCACTCGGAAGTGCTGCCGAGTGGCTTCATGTGAAGACGCGCGCAAGCGCATCTGCGCTTCTGGTGGCAGTGGCAGAAAACCGCTTGCGTCCGCACTTCTGGTAGCGGGAATGCGCCACTAAGCGTTACAGCAGTGCCACTACGCTGCATTGAATAGAGAGTTTGTGCACCCTCGAATGTTAAAGCACTATCGATCTTCAGCGCATGCGCAATTTAAATTTCGCATCACTTTAGTGCATCTGCGCATGCGCAGAAGAGCGATAGCGCTGTGCGTTATGGCCTGCACAAACTCTTTAATATCTCCAGTTAAACCAACACTTTGCCAGCAGAAGCGCCACTCGGAAGTGGTGGCGAGTGGCTCCGTGCGAAAAGGCCGTTAACGTGCTGAAGCGCGCGTGCATTGACTCACCAGCCGGTCGTCGGGCAGCGATCCGGGCCCCTTAAGCTCCGCGGGGTCCCTGGAGCCGGCGTGCAGGTCGGCCGCGGCGGCCGCGGCGGCGCCCTTGAGCAGCGGGTGCGGCTGCTGGGCGGCGGCGGCGGCCGCGGCGGCGGCTGCGGCGGCGGCCGACAGCGGGGTGGCGGCGGCAGCGGCGGCGGCCGCGGCAGCGGCGGACGCCGGGCCGAAGGGCGCGAGCAGGCCGCCGGCCGCCGCGGCCGCCGCCGCCGCCGACCCCATGGCGGCCGGCAGCCCCGGGTGCGGGCCCAGGGGCAGCCCCGCCGGCCCGTGCGCCGCCGCCGCCGCGGCCGCCGCGTGCGGCAGCTGCTGCGCGTGGATCTGCTGCTGTGGCACCAAGGGGCGGCGAGGTTAGGCGGCGCGGCGTGGCGCGCCGTGCGGGCTCACACTGGCGGGGGCGGGGGGGGGGCGGCCGTACGCGGAGAGCGCGAGGGGTGGCGTGGCTGGACCGGGGCGGGACGGGGAAAGGCATGCGAAAGCAGGGCTGCTCATTTAATGCGCCAGGCGCGCTAACGTGCCACGTGCGCCTCGTCGCATCTTAAGGGGTGTTGGACATCGCAGCTTCGCAGATTTACTTCGGGAGATATTATTGTTGTTATCGGGAGACGTTTTCTTGAGCTCCGGAATAAGTACCCACACTCCTTTGCCAACATTAGTTGAATTAAGAATAGATGATAGCAACGAGTGTTGCATACAAAACATGATAACCAGAAATGTTTGCTCCCGTGTAATAGAAACTATTTTGCATTGAAAAACGAACTACAAATCTGATATTAAATTCCTTTTTCCAAAATAACCAAACTCCCCACTCCTCTCACAACTAGCAAAGCGATGGCTCAAGAAAACGTGCGCGGATAATACTTCGGGCTTGACAGCTAGCGGCAGCGTGGTGAGGTGTTGGCAAGAAAGCGCCTATGGTGTACGTCTACTGCCTCCGTTAGCGTTTACCTCAACAATGACTCGTCCTTGCAACTCCTTCTCGCCATTGTAAATGTTCACTTATGATTCACACAATGCAACATTAGTATCTATGGAATAAAAAGATCATCAAAGTAACCGTTAAATAAAATCAATGGCGGAACAAGGTACATGACAATTAAATTAATTTTTACGAAGTTTGCATTGATATTTTTATAGTTGATTAGAAAAGAAAAGACATTTATTACGGAAAGTGACTTCGCTAATACGATAAACGCTTTTACAATATGCAAAACCGAAACTTGTATTCTTTGTGTTTTTGGTGCAGCAAAGGGTTTTTTTACTGCATTTGATGGGCACCTCGACTGGCGTGGATTGCCTTAACCACACCCGATTAGCCCAGCGGCTGTCGTTCCCTTGAAAAGTGGAGTTGGCATCAGTACCAAATTAAAATGTTCCGAAGTATGTTTATCCGACGAGCTGTTCCTAGCGCGCCCTAAGCGCAAAAGATGTGCAGCCCTGTGCAAAAGGAAGAGATGCGAGGATGTGTACTGTGTTTTCTACAGAAAAATATACAGCGTAAATCTCACACATGCTGCCCATTTAAGTAATGTCATTTTATTGAATTCAGTGAGACTATGGATAAGCTGACCTGAAAGTTCTAGAAATTTCTTGCACTTGTCATTTATGTATTTAGTTATTTTCATTTATATTTTTTACGGAACATTCATTCATTTTCATTTAGATTTTTTTACGTTCCTGACATGGCCTTAGCTTTCATACTTCGAAGTTCGCGGGACTTTTTCGAATTCCGCTGAGAGCACAAAGAGGCGAGGTGATACCATGGTGGGAACAAAACTGAATGACAGTAAATTTGCGTAGATGCACGAAGGAACAAGGAAGAGGAAGCGAAAGCGTGAAGAAAGATAATATGAATGGATCGATTTTCTGCATTAGAACATGGCAAATGGACACGAAGAGTGTGGGACAGGAGATTCTTTCCAGAAAGGACTACGTGTGTCAGAGAGAGGCAAGAGTAGAATATATTCACATTTATTTCCATTATGGGGTTCATGTACACCTTAGAAATGTATTACATTGTGTTGTATTGCAAGCAAGCATGTTTAAAATGCTAAAATACTTTATTTTCCTGAATCAACAAGATGGGGGGGGGGATTTAGGCGAGTATATTGGTGTCGTGCCTCAATTGGGAAGTAACAAATTTAAGCATGGGAACTGGAACCAGTAATCAAGAAAGTTTTCTTTTAGTAGCTCTACTTATTTTCGAATGATCTTTAAAGACTATCACTAAATTTCTACAGTTCCTGTTACGATGCAATAATGGTACTTGAAGTTACTGAAAATTATTGTCTCGGATGTACGAGCATGTACTTGCATCCGTCATTGATTCAGTCACAGCGGCACTGGCGGATTCAGAAGAGGACCATGGATGCCATAGGCCCCCCTCCAAAAGGTCTAGTGTTTTCGTTTGTTACCTTCATTTATTTTTCAAAACTGATTTAAATATTTATTTGTTGGAATTATGTAATTATTAAAACAATAATATTGTGTAGTATCATATCTACAGTTCATAGATAATATACAATATAATAACAAATATGCTTATTATTTAACAAAAAATCTACGATGGGGGGGGGGGTCGTAGGGGGGGGGCGCAATGATCGACTGGATCCGCCCCTCCGCAGCCGCACGATAGAAATGGATGTGGTTGCTTTGTCATTCTCTCACAGGCTATCTATATTGTGAGTTGAAAAGATCGCGCGATTACAATATGAGTAGCTTCGACTGTTTTTGTTCCATACCACGAGAGAGCGTGTGCGTGCAAAGAATAGCAGTTTCGGCACGCGCGAGGGTTCGTTTTCCCCCTTGAATTTTGGACGAGCTGTTCGTGACACGGTGATTCGACTTGCATTCATTTGGCCCTAAAATTAGAGAAAAAAATGCCCGGCGACTGGTTACTCAAATATTCTAAATAAGCACAAAAGGAGAGAAAGTAGTATGTCAAACATGAACTTGCTAATCTCAGAAATATTTTTTTTACAGATATCATAAAGTAAATAAATTGTAAACAGAACATTCATTCACATAAACATAAGACTAAAACTAGTCTCAAAATGAATATCCATTAACGTAGCTGTCATTGCAATACTTCAGTATTTTTTAATTATCTAGATACTACATTATTGTAGTTGGGAGATGGTGAGACTAGCAAAAGTATATTTTGAATTAAACACCGAATAAAAGATGGATGTCTATTTTTCTGCGGGAAAATAATTTCTAATTCGTGAAATTTAACAATTTCTACAGTGGTGAAATGAAAACAAAGTTAATTGTATCATAAACTATGAAGACTGTATCAAATGTTTATTTTTTTCGTAAGACTAACATAACAATTTTAGTGTTTATCTTGCTCTATCCACTTAACTCTCTCCCTAACTACAGTATACCCATGAATATGGTAGAAATCGCCACCTAAACTGTAAATAAATGCGAATTTCTACTTCAGAAAAGAATATAAGCTGTAAAATATGTTAATGGATAGTCAATGCGAATAATGTTTTCGCAATAAGTCATGGGCGAAACCGTCTAGAATGTAGACGGATAAAGTATCTAAAAACGCCTGTAGTTGCATTATCTAAATTGCAGATACAAAAAGTTGCAACCTCTCATTATGCTAATGTTTTTAGAAAAAGTTGGGAGCGTAAAGAACATAAATTCAACATTGTAACTAATGGAACGAGAAAGCTATAAACAGGAATATAATCAAGAAAACACAATGACAAGCACATATTAAACGAATTCATATCTCCAAAGGAAACCAAGAATATGAAGGATTTAGAAGATGAATGTCACATTCCAATGGACAAAGAGAAAGGAGTTGAAAACAAAAAAGAGAAAGAAATCCAAAACAATGTGAAAATGAAGTAAGGGTGAATGCGATTATGTAATTATGACTTGAAGCATAATTCAGCCAAGAGGATAAAAGGGGTGTGAAATAATTACAAAACTACTCACTGCAAAATCGCAAAACGTCATTTTAAAATAAACGGAAAAGATTCCTACAGCATTCACTTCAGCTCTTATCTAGTCCTCTCAACCGTACGCTATAGTTCTTGCGACTGTGAGCTAGAGCTGCCCCTCCGCTGACGAGGGGGAGCAGGGCTTACCCCCACGGGAAAGACCAACACGGAATCCATTTCATTATTTAATTCGCATCGCTTTCAATTAAATGCCAGAAAGCACTGGAAATTACAACGTTATATCCCAAACATGTGAAGTGATAAACAATTGACTATGTCATTAAAAAGAGCTTTACTTATTAAACGTGGATCGTTCATTCTGAAAACCAATTTTCCGAACTCACGTATTATTCTCAAAGCCAACTCAAGACATCCGTATCGAATAGTAAGCAAAATGTTATGCCAGTTCAATCAAAATGTTATTTCTAGTCATCTTTGAACAATTGAACACAGGCAATCAACTAAACCTCGTGTCCTTAACTCAAGATTTAAGTTACGTGCAACATGGGTTAACTTACATTATCTCGTGAAAAATGATATCCCTAATGCTCACTTGACGTTTCTTCAATTAAACATTATAAACGAGAACACATTTCACATATTTTATCACATTTTTTATTAATGATCATGCAAAAGCTGCAAGGCATATTACTAAAAGAGAGCTAAGTACGAGTTACATTAACTCAGCATTTACGCAACATAATGTCTACCAAGCGGGAGCATAGTGTTTGGATGATTTCGAAAAAAGAAGAAGTCAGCAAGAAGCCAAAAATGTGAAATGATAATTTGTTTGCGCAATTTACTTCCATCTCTTACGTGAAAGACGTATTTCGAGAAATCTATAGTCGTTTGGAGACAAAATAATTCATCTTCAAGTTACGTAGTCCAAATCATCAGCATGACCGCTCTTTGAGCTTACAATTGGATTGACGATCATTTCATGCTCTTGCTACTTTTAGTGAAAACTCCATCTTTACGCTTTTTGCGCAACGCAAAATGACTAAAACAATACTATTTGACCTGGTCTATAATGACTTTTGAAATATGAGTATCTCTTCCTACTAATCGACCAAGTTTGAACAAAAGCCCGGAGGATTGTTCGGGGCTCGAGCTGCGCTCCGCAAGTCGCCTGCCGAAGACTTCGCCACCTCCCCCCCGTTTCCTCCGCTCCGCTCCGCTCCGTTCCGTTCCGTTCTCTCCCCTCTCCGGCGAGAATTGAAATAAGTCGCCGGCGGCGGGGGACCGAGCAGCACGGCACGGAGCGCTGCGACGCGACGCGGGGCGGAGCGGGGCGGGGCGGAGCGGAGCGGGGCGGGGCGGGGCGGGGCGGGGCGCCGCGGCTGACACGCATACATAATGCTCCACAAAGCGAAATAGGGGACTGGGCTTCAGCACACGTCGCCGCCGTCGGGTGTATGAGTGGGCGTGCGAAATGTGTGTATGTATGCGAATACGCGTGCGTGAATGTGTGTTGGCTCGCGCACATGTGTGGTTATTAAAAACGAGACATGAGATGGTTAGAAGCGAAAAAGAGATGCGAGATGGTGAGGAGGGAAAAAGAGATGTGAGATGGTGAGAAAGGAAAAAGTGATGTGAGATGGTGAGAGGGGAAAACGAGATGTGAGATGGTGAGAAGGGAAAAGGAGATGTGAGATGGTCACAAGGGAAAAAAAGATGTGAGATGGCCAGAAGGGGAAGAGAGATGAGATGGTCAGAAGGGAAAACGACAAGTTGGAGAGAAGGGAAAGAGGAATGAGGTAGAGAGACGGGATAGGAAGAAAAGTGACAGTGAGCTGAATGCAATAGGAAAAGAGGGGAAGACATGTCTGGAGAGATAGAAAGAGGAAGCGAAAGTTAAGTGGGGTGAAGGCCACGGCAGCAAAGGGTGGGAAGGGTACAAGTGGGAAGGAAAGGAAGAAAACGACAAAGGAGTGGAGGAGATTGCTTGCAGGCAGATGTAAAACTCGCCTCTGTGTGTGTGTTTGTGCTGGTTTCTAAATGTCGATAAAGCAAAGGAGACGAGTAGAAGAAAGGACAAGGGGAAGAAAGAAAGAAAGAAAGAAAATTGCATAGGAGAGAACAATCTACGCAGATTTACACATTTATGCTAATGTTATTGTAAACACATGTAAGCGGGCAGGGTCAACACGAGACAGGGGACTATTTTTGGCGTTACAAATTAGAGCGTTCTACGAACAAATCCAAAAGTGCTTAATGAAAACTCCTCACGATCGTAATGACTCGTTGCGGCATATTGGACGGGTTGCAAGACTCATGGAAGATGAAAAGTGGGGAGTTAAGAAAGACGACAGCAAGGAGGCTCAACAGCGACAAACACGGACAGCGCAACAGCATGCGGAACAGCAAACAGCATGAGACGTGCAGTGGCATGGCACGAACAATAAAAAAATACAATACACATTATGTGGGAAGGGTCCACTATAAACTGAAGGTGTTATTTGGCAACATAATTGATAGCAAGGCCTCTTACCAGGAGCTGTTGCAGTCCCTGCTGCTGTTGTTGCTAAAATAAAGAGAAAAGAAGCCAGAAGTGAGCGAACTACTCTGTGGAAAGGGTCAGATCATTTCCCTACCCCAAGTACATGAGGCCAGGACATCAATTTGGGAATGAATCGCTAACCGAAGGAGAGAATAAGCATTTTTTGCTGCAGTGAAACCAGAATTTCAACTGAAAAAACGCGGGGCCTTGATTTGAAAAACTATGATTGGATTCAACTGAATTTGTGGCATCTATTGCATTCACAAATCTTAACTCGACTAATCCACAGTAGAAATATTATTTATAATTCAACAATTATGCTTTAAAACTTCCATTCTTTAATTTATATAAACGATTAATAGATGTAGTCTATAGTCGTTACCGAACCTGACGACCAACTATTGAAACCAGAAAAAAATACTGATTTCCTAACGCATAGCGTGTGTACCAATTGTAAATAACTCTATAATTATAATTTACTCAAGTAAATGTTTCTTTTATTTAAGTGCCAAGAAATTAATAAATCCAAAATGCATTTCTGACACGATGAATTCGATCTTGAGTTTTCGAAATCAAGCCCCTGTGCTTTCTAGAATCTCTTCTTTCGTGATACATTACCAAAAAGCAAACTAACAAATATTACCAATAGTTTCTTATATTATTTTACATAGTATTTTTTTATATTCTACACGTTAGACAGAAGAGAACAAGCAAGTTGGAGAGTAGAATAATAACTTAATATACTAGATCCGAATTCTTTCTTATAATTAAAGCGCCAAAGGAATATGAAACGATTTTTATACTATGGAAAAACTTCATTGACACATGCATAATCTACGTCAGCCTCATTCAGCTTTCAATCTGATTGGGATCTGCGAGTATTTCACGAGATAAAATACAGAACTACAACCGCGTAGGCAGGTCCTCCCATGGAGGCTTTACTTTCACACTGTTAACCAGAGAAGCCACTTACGGGGACACACCCTTCTCGCCATTTTTCTTCATTGAAGGTCCTATTACTCGAGCTGCGCTTAAGGAAACGCCCCCCTGAACTATGAAGGTTCAAATCACCGTTTCTATCGAACGTCGTGAATGAAATATCGAATGACTTCTACATAAAATTACCATTCTGAAAATAAATCTAAAATTATTGTGCATACGAAAATTTAGAGATGTTAAAACATCAGTTGAATTATGCCGATGATTCCTGTCTTCGAAGGATTCTTGAAAAAAGGCATAGCTTAAATATATTTGCACATGATACTTAACCAAAATACGTCAATGCTTGTCGGAATTCAACCTAGAAACGAAATCAGAATAAAACTGACACCTGTAGTGACCTTCATAAAAAAATATAATAGATTAATGTATACTCAGCAAGAGTAAAAAGCCACACTTTAACGTATGTGTACGATACATTCGGTCTGAAATTCTGGTTCCACTCCGCTGAACATATTCTTCGATGAGGGTTAACGGTCCGCAAACCGATGGCAGGCCGATCTTCTCGCTCACTCCCTGTAGCATGCATTCCCTCTAGGGGATAGCGTGGAAGATCCGGAAACTGCCTTCTCTTTGAGTCGCGCAGCGCTGGGTTGGGGCGTCCGCGAATGGGAAAGGGTGGGGGTGGGGGTGGGGGAGTGTCGCCGGCCCGGCGTTCGTGCTTACCCCGATGATGGCGTTGAGCTCCGTCATGGTGACCTGCTTGGCGCGCTCCACTGCCGACGCCACCTGCTGCTGGTGCTGAAACACCACGTCACCCGAATTAACGTCTTTTCTTCAATATCGCTAATCACGAGCGACGGTTTAACGACGCGTATATAATCTTACTCTCTCCGTTGTTCACTTGCAGGTCGGAGCGGGACATAATGGTAATTGGCAATCTGAACTGTGTCACTGATGATGCAAAAGGCTGTGCTGCGACAGTTGTTGCGCTATGCGTTGGCTGGGTTGAATCAAGCAGAGGTCATGGCTCTTTTTACTTTCACACCTACTACGTACCTACATAGATAAAGAGTTTTATAATGTTGCAGTGAAAAATTAATGTCTGTCCGTCCGTGAACACCACTAGCGGCTAAATCGTATGCAGGATTTTCATCAAAATTAATATTCCCTGATCAATCTGGCTGATACCGCGGCCTCTTCAATTCTAAATAGATATTTTTATTTTTTGAGAACTTTACATGAAGCTTCAAAGACATTTTCAAAAATGTCTCAAAAATGGTCCCAATTTGTTTGGCCTGAAGCAAACTACGCTAATTAATTTCGCGTGGGTTCGATTTTCGTTGAATTCTCGAAATTCGCAAAAAGTTAATTTTCCTACGACAATGACGATTGAGATTTTTCGTAATGAAATCTGTTCTTCACAAATAGACAGTCGCGGCTCGTGGTTTTCTAAATGGGGTAGGCTGCAACTGTTTAATTGCTGGGGATGGGGTGCACCGCAGCACATCTATGTTAACGTTACATACTTATAATATTTGGCTTACGTTAGTTTATTTGTTTATAAATGAAGTAAGCTCTGCTCTCTTTCTGTTCTGCAAAGTAGTCTATGGAGTTCATTGAAGTTCGGTGATGACAATAACTCCTTTTCAGAACACATTGCCAACGCACACAGTCGATCTTTCAAATGATATCCTTTTGAGAGTGGAAAAACAACGTTCTGCAAGGGTTTTCTGTATCGAAAAGATCCAAATTGTTACCACGTATATTGTTCACTGAATTCATTTTTACACCAACACCAATAAAATCCATAAAACTACCCAACACCACAAATGAAGCAAACGCAGCTACACTAGCACACTATGCTTACGAACAATTCACCTACACCGCTATTAAATTTCGTACCATACAAAAACTGCTCTGTGGTGCGTACCTAACGGCACTTCAGAAAGCAGGGCGTGTCGATTTTCCCGCCAGTTCATGAAGTTAATTCCTAGATTTTCATTTATGGGGACAGCAGGGGAACGTGACACTACTCATTAGGACTTGGTTTTTAATTAATGTATTTGTATACACATCATAAAGGAGTAGCGATTTTAAGTTCAAAATTTGTTAGGCGTCTTTCTACAACTACAATATTGAAGATAGCGATTTTTTATATAATGAAATCTGTATTTCAAGACTAGATTTTGAAATAACGTGAATGAAAATCTCTGCATTTTCAAAAATAGCAATAGCAAAATTCAAGTTTTTTTTTAGAGTCGGAAAGATAGTTTTACTTCTAAGGCTGGTGGTGAAGGCTGAATGTGCATGACGCGCTAAACCTAGGTATCTGAAATCGAATCCCAGCGCAGGAAAAAAGTTTGCTGGTTTGAAAGAGGTAATGCTGAATCCAGTAGTATTATAAAAGTACGAAACAGTTATATATAATGTGAGAAAGTATGTGCTGTTAAGCAACACCACTTCATTATGCAAACGTTTTAAGGAAGGCAACAAGAAATGAACATTTATCATTTCATTCAGACAGGACTATAATCCTCACCAACCCTGATTATCGAAGTGGCAATAAGGAGTCATTAAAATTAAGTTTATACAATGTATCTTTTTAACAACTATCTCTTTTTAAGAACTCTGTAACTTCACAGATTTTGAGAGATATACCTTTCATGACAAAATCCTCTCCTTTCCTTACAAAAATTAAAGTAACTTTGTTAAAACTCGGGTGAAATTTTATGCATTCTTAAATGAAATTTTTCAATTTAAAACCAAGATTTGTATTAACATTCATTTATAGTTTAAAATTAATAATAAAATAAAAAACACATTGAAACAATGTTCACTTTTCATCCGCACTCTCTCGCTAGTTCATTTTATAGTCACAATTGAGGGATCTCCTTTCTCATCCTAAAAGAAAAACATTTTGAATGACTTCTAAACAACAATGATAATAATCAGCAAATAATAATCCAATAATATCATTACAACAAATATTCTTACTTGATTCACTTCCGTATGTTTCGAGATTGTCTGCGAGTAAATGAAAGTCGTGGTACTCAAAGGTGTCTCTCACTATCTCCTAAATAGCATTTACTTCGTATATCCTCGATGCAATTTCGATAAATAACCAATCAAATGCGGATATTTTCCTCAAGTGAATGATACCGATTCGGTCACATACTCGCAGATAAAGTGTTACTCTACACCTGATGAACGTATGAATAACTTCAGAATAGTAACAGGGATTAGTGAATAAAACTGGATCCGTAGTTACATGAATCACGAATAACGACAAGCTGCAAACGAAAAATTATGTTTTGTTTCCTGCGCCCAACCATAAGATTTACTTAAGGCAATGTTTTTCAAATTGCGACACTTCTAGAAAAAAAATATGTGTACCCGTTATGCACAATTAAGAACTGTAGATGGTAGACAACCTTAGAAAATGAAACATAACATGGCACAAATACTCGTAATATTTTACCACACTATTAAGGTAGTAGTTTTGAATGTTTAACCTTTTATTTTTACTATTCAAATGATTTGGAATAAGAGTACAGAAAGTTATTTAAATAAGTGCAAAATATACTAGCGCTAAGACCATGTATTACGAATTAGACTTAACCAAACTGTTGAGTATATGAACAACTAAAGCATCTAAATTGTAATACCCTCGTTTCACATTAGTATGTCCACTCTGTCATTGTACATTTTCTCTCAGAGGATCAATTACTCAAATTAGTGGTGAAACAGCACAAACTTTTTTGTATTATTTGCCACGGTTACTTAATATTACAATATAGCAACAACTAGCCTACTAACTCTACATCCATCACTTGGAAAATTCCTAACCAAATGAAGCGGCATGATAACGGCATAACTAAAAATTACTCAAAACTACTAATACATTGACAAAAGTGTAAATGAAATGATTTTAAGATCTAAAATTGAGGAATATATTGCATTAACAAAGAAAAATCTGGCTTCACTATTGAAGGTATAGGCTAGGTTCGAAAAAAGAAATAAAACTTCGCATGTTTAGAAATTCCACTCGTTTTAAAGAAAATCCTTTCTTCTAGCATCAAAATTGTAAAGAAAAAATTAGGAAACTTTTTTGAGATTGGCTCATTTTGTTCCCGCTTTCTTCAACATTGTCACGATTTCACTAAAAATTACGCGAAAACTATGACTCATATTTTCAAGTTCCAACGGCCACATCATAAGCAAGATCGGTCTAGGAACATCAAATTTGCTTAAATTCCTGTGCATGTTTTAGGGGCTGGTGTTGTTCACAGACGAACAGACTTGGGAGAGGGGATTGATCAAGGACCTCCAAAACTTGTGTTTGTGACAACTCGATATTGACATTGAATGGATTATACTAGTGTTTTTCTTACCTGGCAATTGACGTAAATCACCCTTTGGCGGTTTCGTCCAATTGGAAGCTTAAACGTCACCACAGTGACTTCACCGTGGTGACGTTTTAGCTCTCGATTGGATGACACCGTAACAGCTGATTTACGTCAACTGCCAAGTAAGAAAAAACCAAGTATATACATGTTAGTAAAAAATCGGTATCTTCAATCATGTAATTGAAGGAGAGGGATGAAAAAAACACTTTTTGCAATTTTCGAAAATTAAGAGGTTTTAATGAGAATGACGTGTCACATTTATGTGCGTACATTTGAACATACAATTTTAAAGAGTAAGATAAAGCACCATTTGAGAACATTTTTAATGCCTCAGAGGGTTGATGTAAAGTATTCCCAAATATTATAAGACTAGTTTCAATTCACAGAAGCTCGAGTTTGGCCACATCGATCGGGGAATATCCATTTTGGGGAAAGTATTGGTTAGGTGCTAGTGATGGTCGTAGACCTACGTTCTGCCAAGAAAAAAGGTTTTGAAAAAGGAAAGAACAGGAAACATTTTTTCGGGTTATGGATCCCAAAACGTGCATTTCCGTCAAACCATATTGTCTGTTTGCAGCATTACACATTTTTTCTTTAGCCCTACTCCAAGCATTAGTAATGCACGAGAATGAAAAAATTTAAGTACGTACTCGTGGTAAATTATATTAACCTACATACTTGCAGAATAGAAAGTGGGTCGCTTGCAAGACACAATATCGAGAAAGAATATTTAGGAGACAAGTCCAGAAGAAAATAATTTTTTTTTAAAGATTAATACAAAACTATTTTAAAAAATACCATTACGCAGACGATATCTTTTTTCTTGTTAATATTTAAACTTAAAAACAATTACGTACAGACTAGCCAGTACCATCCTGGCTACTTTCAGAGATGATATTCCGAAAATTTTTCACTCAAGAAGGAACTTCGAAGAACTGAAACTGGTACCAGTCGATAGTCGTGAGGTGACATTGCTAGCTATGCACTTAACGCAGTCAACAAAGTCTGTACACACCAGCGCTCCCGTAGCAACATGTTCGCTTTTCGTGGAAGCGATTTGCCACAAGCACATCATTCAGACGCAGGGAAAGATGCATTGAGACTTTTGATAGCTTTAAAAATGAATGCAGAACAAACTTGCCACAATGTCAGAAATACTAGAATGCCTAGGATAGAGATTTCATCCGTCAATCAATTTTGTCCCTTGCCTTTTAACGCGATTCATTGCTTACAAACAAAGTATCTCCTTTATATAAAAAGCTTGTATTTGTTGCGAAAATCGAGAACAACAATTCGGGCTTTTACATTTAAGTAAGGAGTATAGAGGAAAAGTTAGGTTCCGTCAATAACTCTTTATAAGGGGCTGCAACTAGGATTTAATAAGATTTGTTATTCTGTAGTGGAAAGACATCCGGTTCACATATTTGTCTTGAATGAATTGTTTTCTCGATTTGAACTCCGAACCACGTGACACACCGTTGTGAAGCCCACTGACGCCGGGGCACAGACATTTTCTCCAGGGCACGAAGTGAGCATTGCAAGTTAAATCTGATGGAGTAAATAGCTTTTGGGGCTGACCGTATTAAATGTAAATTTTAAAATCTAGGCGAGTACCCAAAAGAAAGAGGTATCTATCTCGACAGAGTTTAATGAATTCAGACTGCATCGAGGACAAACGAGTTTTGTGTTTAAAGTCATCATACTGTAAACTCCTATATCATAAACCCCTAGTAGTTAATTCATTTTTAAAATCATATTCTGAGAAATCCTTTTTTAGCACTTGATGGTAGAGTGTGGACGTACATAGTTATACATAGCTGCAACTTGGAAATGTTACTTATTGTGATATCACCACTATTGTTCTATAATAAGCATTCTCACATTATATTCTACATAACAATTTAAGGTTTGCTTTTCGATATTGCTTTGGCGATTGTAGAGGGTTTTGTCTTCTAGAGACCTAATAAAAGTTTAAATGTGGCAATAAATCGTCGCTACTTTGTAACCACATCAGAAGGACCGATTTTCTTCAAATGCTGAAGATTCGGACCCGAGATTATCACCTAGCTAGGACATATAGTTCAAAAGGGTGGTTTTCGCTTATCTTTTGTAAATTTCATAACACTAATTTGCAATTCGCTGTAACATGAACACCCAATGTCGACATTTCATCAGATATCAAAGAATTCGTAATTTTCCCTCTGAGAAATACTTTCTGACAAAATAAACTTTCTGACGTAATCACTTCAGTTTTCCCCGATTAGGCGGATCAGGTGATATATCCGCCAAGAGACCCAAGATAATTATCACCAATATTTTAGACGTCCCTCCAAAACAGTGGTTCCCAACCTGTGTGCCACGGATAACGAACTCGTTAGCCAAGAGGTGAAGGCAGAATATTACCTAAAGAAAGTGAAAGTACTATCAAATGAATATTCGTTCATTAAACTATAATTGTTCATAATTTAGTATACTCAAACCAAATCTGCAGATCACTTGCCCGTGAAGTTCTATTACAAAGGAGTAAATTTATCAAATATTAAAATGCTTCTTTCTACCTTTATTCAAAATAAAATGTAGTAAAATAGTGTTGAGATTCTGGCACTCAAGAAGACGTGCACAATTGGACTCCCCTTGCATGCTTTATAATTGACTTATCATACTTGGATTGGACTTATCATACTTGGATCATACTTAATTGGATTATCATACTTTGTCTCATTTGACTCACGAATGAAATTCTATGAACCAATAAACATTATTCCTTTTATTGTTATCATCATACGACAGAGTATAAAATCATTTTTTAGAATAGTATCATTGTCTCGTTCTGAATAAATGTTCAGCAACAACATCCAGCGTTTGCTACACTGGCACTGAAACCATTCGAGACCAACCACTCATTTGTGTGAATGCAAGAGGATGGGGCAAGACGGAAAAACTAGTTCAGACCAAAGATCGAAAACTAACTAGTACGAGAAAGTTTGGGCCATTCTGTAGCATCACTAGTTACAATTGCCCGCTTGATTTCGAGTTTTACATCGTGCAGCCAAAAAATTACGAAGTTTTTTTGCTTTATAAACAATACATGTTTAATTCTTTTGAAGTACATTTTACACACACATATATACATACATTCACATGTGTATGCTTGCGCCCGCGTGAGTAGGTGTGTATTATTGGGTCTCAAACTATTTTTAACGCAACACATGGTTCGCACAACTGAAAACCTTGGGAGGTAACAAAATATTACCGTGTACACAGTTAGGAATGATGTAAATTTATACTTTGAATGGAAAAGAAGTTTAATAATGCAAATAGGCGATGGAGGTAGATAAATCCACCAAGGAAGGTACTTTTTTCCAATAATTTCTGAACAGTGCAGAAATATTACAATGATTAAATTACTTCCTCCAAATATATGAGAATAAATTGATTCTTTATTAGCCTTGTTTAGTAATGATATACGTAGTTACGCCTTCGTTTTCACTTTCGTGAAAATTGGGACAGAACGCAATCAAGTAAGTTGGTCATCGGACGATTTGATGCTGTGAAGAACTGTATTACGGAGAATACGAATTAAATTAACAAATACTGCTCAATTTATCACGGTGATAAATATTATCAAACTACTTTGATAAAGCCATTAATGATGAAAATGTGCAGACAATCAAGTGAAAACTTTACGCATTCATCAGGATGTAATGGCTATCTCTACTTCTTTAAATTTCTATCGTATTCAGTTTATAAAGTCGTTGATATTAAGAAAAATCAAGATTTTCAGTATAAGAACAAAACCATTTTGGAGCATTGGGGAATACCAAGCACGTTTCTAAAACATCTGCTTTGAAGAGTTTACAAACAAGAGCATTACGATACCTCTAGAAAAGTAATGACGTTCCATTTTCTATAAAGACTAACCTAATAAAAATGCGTATAGAAAGATTAAATACTTGGATATAGGAGAACTGATTTCACAGACTTGAATTTTTTCTGCGATATAGGGTTGATAACTTCTCTAAACTTAGTGATGGTGTCCTGCATTGACATTTGAGTATATACTATTTGGCAAGTATATTTATTTACTTATTTATTTATTTATGGCAAGTATATTGGCATATATTTGCCAAAGTTTCGTATCACGTACGGTTTTCATAACAAGAAGCAAATAAAAATTCAACATTTTCGTAATTTCTTGGTAATAACCACAATGCGCAATGAGTTAACACTGTAAAATATGACAATATTATTAAAAATGATACCATAATGTACACTGAATTATGAAATATCAATCACATTGCAGGAAATCTCTATTTTTTCGTCCGTTCTGTTAAAAATGAACACTGTGTCGAGTGTTGTTTATGCTCCAGGTGAGTTATCTCTTATTAAATACCAACAGTAGTCAGCCATCACGAAGACATTCCATTGACCCCGGTGACTAATTTTTATGTGTTTTATATCCTGACGAAACCGTCCTCCTTGTTCTTTTACATAATGGTACGAGTACTAAGTTTTCAGGAAATAATTCAAGGTTAGAAAATGGAACTTCAAGTTCATTTATCACATCCGCGTCTCGTGGATTTTTTGAGCATCGTGTTAACAATAGGTGCGTATCGAACATCTTAAACATTGCACAGAAAATTGTCGATAACAACCCTGAATGAGCCCCAAGGTTAAAGTTGCACACCAGTTATTTTATTTGTAAAGCGATCATATTTTTTGGCTGGCGAATATGCCGTCCGTCGAAAATGTTTTTTTTTACTTTTGTTTCTGATAGAAATGGACATTTTTTTAATAATACGTTGAAGAGAAAGTCGATTTTGTCCTAGGCTTTAACAAATTGCTACATTACTCGAAGTTTGATATGAAAAGAGATTAGAAACATTTTCCGCGAGTAAGTGGTACATTTCTTTGTTGGCTCTAGGTGAATTCTTTTCAGCCAGGCTGAAGCTTTTCCGGTGTCTTTCTTTTTAGCTCTGGAACCCTACTCACATAACACACATGAAAATGTATTGAATACTCTGCCTGGTCCCATAATATTGAGATGAACGGGTGGATTGATAACGTGTGGACTACTCTGCTTAAAGAGTAAGGAATAAAGCTGCTGTGATGCAATATCTCACAATTCTTCCATTCCTCATAGTTATTTTGAGCTCAATTTAAGGTATCTTTACCAACATCCGGACCCAGCAAATACTGGCAAAAAATCAACGACAACAACAACAAAACCATCTCGGAAAGAGCCCTCTTCTGAGATAGTAGTCTCGACTACAATTTCAAGCGGTCTCATCAACAGATTTCACGGAAAATTCCAGATACGGGCAGATAAAGAAAACGAAGGCCCTGCTGTCATCGGCGCCGATCCACCACTTGACGGTTCGGATTCGGTTGCGACCCGGCGACAGCGGGCCAGCGGCCGGCCAGTGCACTGCGGGCGACTCGCGTGGAAGACGGCGCGACGGCTGTCAGCGGGCAGGTGGTAGGAGGGCGTACGGTCCATCCGCGCGGTTCCGGGTCAACTGTCGAAGTTGACGACCACCTGTTGCCGGCTCTTACGCAATTCACGACGAAGGAAGCCGCCCTTGCAGCCAACCGTTCGAGCTGCCGAGCCATTGGGAATTTTGAAACACGTTTGCAGCTTCCTCGCTCCTTAATGACAACCGCCTAGCGAAGTTCTGCGCTACTCCGCGTTTTGCACGCGTATGTTTTTTGGCCGATTCAGATTCGTCTGGTGTGATTTTACGATTGGCAGTTAAATTTTGATATTGTTGGTGCTTTGTAGCTCTCGGCGGCTACTATTTTGCTGTTCTTCTGTGCTGCCGCAATCGTCGTCACGTCTCCACTACCATCCCTTTGCACGTGGCTTCGAAGAGCCGCTTGCTGTTGTGGTGGAACGATGGCTGGCGCCGTGGAAGATGGGTGAGTCCCAAGAATTCAGTTTTGAACTAATTTTTCTTTCACGTTATTTAAAAACCTTTATCATAGAAAGTGTATTTGGACTTCGACGTGAACATAAATAACATTTTTCACACTCAACAACTGTAAAAACAATTCGTTACAGTACATATCCATTAAGTATCTATATCTCTCTTATTTGTCACACGTACATTTAATGTGCATAAGAAAAAAAAATTGCAGATATTTTGTTTCATCAAAGTTTGCAGCATATAGGCATTCCTTGGACTGGCAACAAACGTACAAAAATCGTTTACAACAAATACTCTTGGCATCTACTCACACCATTAAACGGTTAAATTTCAAATTCCGTAAATTCCGTGGTGGTTAAATTTCAATTCCAGCTCTATGATGATTGATTCTCCTGCAACGCACTATTTTAAAAACAGGAGATGGTGTATAGAATTCACTGTTCTTAATTTTACACAAATTACTAAAAGAAATTATCATACAATATACAGTAGTAGTAGTAAATATAAACGTCTATTACATATATTTTTTTGAACAGTTCAAGATACTGAGATGAAATTTTCAGCAAACAATTTAAGATGTAGGTGCTCATCAGTTGTACTTATTAGCTTTTTGACAGCATTTTTATTTTTATTTTAATGATGCTGAATTTCGTTTTTTTAATAAACACAGTACTTTGACATTATAGACATATCTAAAAAAACAACAAATTCAGCAATAGCATATATGTTAGTATTTTACTATTAAACACACGTACAAGTTTTAAAATCCGATGTTATAGCACGTTCAGAAGTACGCGGAGTGGCTGGATCCCAAACGTTTCCAGGCCTCTTTTGTTCGACGGTTGAAATCGCCGCGGACTAAGAGGTCTAGCCCTAGTTGTGACCTCTAAACAACAATCGACACCTCTGTACAGGAGTATATACGAGGCAGTCTGAACATCGCGAAAGCTAAGTTTGTCGCACGCAGAAAGTGAAGTTGAGTGCAACACATATTTGTGGCCCTGTGGCGCGTCGTTTCTGGGAACTGTTGACGTAGAAACTTTCAGAAGTTTGGGACCCATTTGTGTTATCAACAAAATTATTTTAGTAGTTATTTTCATTTTATTAATGGTTTCGGAAGAATTCAAGAGTAACATTATGGAGAAAATGGGATACTTAATTATAAACATACCAAATAGTCAACATCTCTAATACTGAAGAAGTTGCAACTCTAAATACTTTGTCCGGGAAGAGCGCGATTTTCACAGTGAATCAGAAAAGTATTGCTGTATTTTGCTGCCTTTCGGAGAAATTCCGAAACCGTTCAAAGCAGAGACAACGGACTCGCCATGAAAATTGACACAAAGATTTTTAAAGAATCCACAACGTTATGTTTACAATGGAGTATATTTTGCAAGACTTGTACCACACAAGTATGCCCCTTTCAAATATCGAAGTTGTGCCTGATGAACGAGAGAGAAAATGAAAATATACCGGGGATTTCCCTGGCCACTTCGACTGACTCTTTTGAACGAACAAATAACTCAGCAATTTGAACGATTGTAATATTTGAGGGCTACTCCAGGACGTTACTTGAAATGGAAATTCAACCGTTGAGGTGAATGAGGCCGCTGAGCCACCCCGCGCCGCGCCTTGAACGTCCAGTACCTCCTCTTTGTACTGGACGTCAGATATCATAGTCATTTTTTACGGTTAATTTTCCTTCAACAGGGGCGAATTTACATATGGGCTGAACGGGCTATAGTCCGGGACGGCACGTTTTGAGGGGACGGCAAATTTTCCAAAAATTATAATATTTTGAATTTCAATGTCAGTGTCATGTTCGTTTGAAACAAAAACTGAAATTAACTTACATTCTATCTTTTTATTTCTTAGACATATCCCGTTTATGAAAGAGTGAGAAATCAGTTTCGGTATTAGTTTTTGCTTAAAAAAAACGGCATTAGCTACGATATAATTTTTTTTAAATGTAAAAAATGTGTGGAAAATATTTATTCCTATTCAGCATAGGGAAATAAATAAACAATACACAAATTTGTCCGTGTGGATATCTTTTTTTATAAATAATATAAATTCTCAAGGGGCGGAAAAATGGAGCCCAGGGCGGCGACGTGTATAAATCCGCCCCTGTTCATCAAATATCAACATATGTGGTAATGGTGAATTTGTCATCTCATGACGTATCTATTTGCATTAAAAATATATTATTCTATTAAAACACAAGTTAGATCAAGATCTCAAAAAGTTAATAACTTCATTTGATATGCCCGTATATACTGAATCTTTTGGTGAAATTAACATTTCAATATATTGAACCGTTTACAGAATATTGGTGGTGCACATTTTTATTGATTAATCCTATATATAAACCCTGCAACACATCGTCACCCCATTGTCTGTGAAACAACGGTTAAAGTATATATTTTACACTTTAGTAAGATTGCAGAATGAAAACAATTTTTTAATTAGTTGAAGGCTTAACTCTCTTTGTCCGTACGGTATTTATCTCAAACATTTGGCTCAAATCGTTGCGACTGAAAACTTAACAGCTTTGGCTGCCGCCCAAACGCATAAACCCAATTTTTGAACATGGTCTCAGCATTTTCATTGTCACGCCGACGATGAGTGCTATCTATCAAGTGGCTCTCACAGTGAAGGACCACAGTTCCTAATCAGCGTTTTGTTTAAAATTTTAAACATTTGCGACTGTCGTGGAGGTTACTACGACGTGTTTGTGAAACATTCTACCCTCTCGGCTTGAGTATTGACACGTCGAAGTAAATTAAAATCGAAACTTTGTGCATTTTTGTTTCAATAACTCTGTCAAAAACAACTCCAATCGCAGTAGCTGCAGATTTACATTCGAAAACTTCAACTGGCGCCTAGAACATACGGGTGGCCATAGGCATTTGAACTAATGAACGCAAAACTCCTCTATGAATCGTTTTCTGTTTTATATTTATGAAGCAGAAACAAGATGGCCAATGCCCTGAGCATTCGAAAATACTTCAACAGCATCATTGTGTGTGTGTGGTGAAGTAAACTTTGGGTAACACGTCTTGTTCGAGCGGAGTCAGTGTTTTATCAGTAAAATGGGTTAATTAGTACTATTATTACATTGTTGTAGAAAAATGTATTAGCGGTACCATTTGTAAGAAATTACTCAAATAGACCAGAGAACCTTAATCATTAAAGCTATTAACAAATATATTGTACATTAATCATCACCAGGGCTCAATAATTAATTTTTGGGATGAAGATACCAAATGCACTTAAAATACCAACTTCTCAATTCAACTTCTGTTTAGATTTTCTTTGAGACAAACACATTTTTCCTCCACAATTGTGCAGAACTTAAGAAAGGAACGGACCTGTAAAATATTGCCAGAGTTCTGATTGAAAAGATCAACTCCTCTATAATATATTATTGGATTCGAGCTTTTAACTTCCTCGACCACACGGAAATTTGTGTCTTACACTTTCTTAAAGCATTTTCTATCGGTCGAAGTCGAAGGTAATTTATTTTCCCAAAGCAACACTGAGTAGCACTAACGAGATGAATTAGGAAATTTGGAAGAATTCAGGTGATTTGCCACTGCTTTCCTCACACACTGAGAAAGTGATGAAGCACCTACAAAGAACATGTTTTATAATATAAATGATATTATTCACTCAGAACCACCAATACTCTCAGCAGCTATCTTATTGCCCCAGTAACGAAGACAGACATTTTTGCGAAGGCTACGGAGCTCTTGCTCCCTTAAGAAATCGAACACTCGCCTTCGCCCATCTAGTGGCAGTAACTTTTTTCTCACGTACACCGGTGCGAGATTTTATCTTTGAAGTAATCGGATGCGACAACTGCTAGTCATTAATCCCACAAGCCAAGTGAATAATTTACTCCGGGAGTGGCGGTGTTCTTCCCTAGCTGGATGGTGAGATCCGGCGTCGACCTACAAGTTAGCTTGTGGAGGATTTCGCCCTATAAGTACATCTTCCCGCAGGGGATCACCCCAGTCGGGACTAGCCGTGAGCTCCTGAGTGGTCTCCCGCCATGTGTGGTAGCAAAGTGCATGTAAGTATGTGTGTAAGGGGGTGAAAGTACGACAAGGAAGAGGAAGTAAAAATCGCGCGCGGTTCGAGTGTACTGCTCCGGCATTCGTCTGGTATTGATGGGCGAAACCACGGAAAGTTAGCGATCAGAGCTGCTGGCTACTAGAATTCTCCTTCACACAGTGGCTGAATCCGTCCTAATTACGTAGCTGGAGTCAAAATTCCGCCTCCATCGGAACTCCAATTCGAGAACGTTCCGATCAGAATGGCTGCGGAGACAACGGCATCGCAGGCTCTAAGTTAACTCAGCCGTTTCGGTGCGACAGAATCAGATGATTGATCGATTGATTGTTAGTAATTCCGTCCGCGTCAACTACCGAAGTCATTAGTCCCGTAGTACATGTTTTTCTTAGGGAGGTGGCGGTGATCTTCCCCAGCTGAATGGCGAGATCCGACGCCGACTTACAATCGACTAGCGGGGTTTTCCTCAACCACGTATCTCCCACCAGCGGGGCACGCGCTTAGCTCCCGACCGGTCCCCCGGCATGTGTGACAGTGTAGTGCACGTTAAGTGTGTGTAAGGGGTGAGGATAGGACAAGAGGTAGGAAAGATAGCGCGCGGTCCGTGGCCCGTTTGTTAGGGTACTATTCCAGCATTCGTCTGGTGTTGATCTGAGAAACCACTGACAGCTACCGATCAGAGCAGCCGGCCTCTATAATTCTCCACCAGACAGCCACGGAATTTGACCTAAATGACAAGCTAGTGTCGAAACCCTAGCCACTGTCGAGACTCGAACCTAGGACCTCCCGGTCAGAGGCACAGCAGTGATATCAGTTGATGCACTGAACCACCTCTCCCGGTGCGAGAGGGTCAGAGTTTGCCCTCGCGGGCTGAGCCTCGGCGTCACGGCGCACCTGACGCGGCGGCGCGGCGGGCAGTGCGATGGCCGACAGTTTGTTCTCTCTGCCGTCCGCCCGCCCGCCCGCCCGCCCGCTCGATCGCCCATCGCCCCCTTCCCCTCTCCGCGAGGGCGATCGCCGGGCGCCCGTCTTGCGACGCCGCCGATCGATGGGGCTTTTAGCGTATTCATACGAACGGGCGTCGCTCCCCGCCGCGCCTCGCCGCGCCGCGCCGCGCCGCGCCGCCTCCGCCGCTAACAAAGCCGTTACGCGACCGGCCGCGGGGTGTGGGCGGCTCCCGCGGAGCGCAGAGGGCGGTGGAAGCGACGTGAGGAAGGAAGGTACGAGGCTAAGAGTCGGGTCATTAGGGAGGAAACACGAAGAGTCGGAAAGAGAAATGTAAGGCACGAATTGGAAGGGGGGCGGCAGGAAGGGAACGTGAAACAACCTGCGGAAACTGATTCAGCCCAGGGACACTGAGTTGGAAAGATGTGAAACATTAAGTGAATATGACAGAGGGTTAAACAAATTATATAGCAATTAACGTTTCGATTTCGTTAATATCAATAGGATTACTGACATAACCAGCGTGTACAAGGAAAGTGAACCAAGCTGAGTGTCGCACAACGCAATAATAATTGTTTGAACTCTTTTAAATAGAAGTAAAAGGAAGTTGTCTTTTCGTGCTAATTTTTGCTCCTGAGGACACATCCGAAAATATTCCAGCAGATATTATATGTAGTACGTCTCTTGTCGACTCTGGAATCAGAATGAGTGCCTCTGGGCGTGTATGACTTTTGAGTCTAAAAACGAATATATAGTATATTTCCGAATGTGTAATATATTACGAAACCTAACTCATATAAATGGAAGTTGCCATATATCCTTCTTGTGCCAGTTATTTTTTTCCGCTCTATTCTTAAGAATTTGCTCATTCAAGAATCCGATATTATTATTCTGGAATCTCAAGGTCTGCAAGAAATGGAGTAATCATTCCACACTGCACTCGGAACCTTGGCTCTATACCGCAATGTACGGCGGATAGACTATGCCCAGGGGTCGCATTAACTTCCCGTGCCTTCAACAAACTAGGTACACTCGACGAGATCAAATTTTACTCACCCATTTATCACAGCTGTTGTAACTTTCCAAGGTAGTTTCCGCGACAAAGTCGCAAATGTTTCGTTGTATTATGTTCTTCATAGTGGTTCGAAACAAGAAATGTAGCATGCTCAAGGAGAAATAATGTAAAATAATGTACGTTAACTACGCAATCAAGAGCAGAGTTCCGACCGAAGGCTTGTTTTGATACCAGGGACTGCGTTAGAATTGTTTTTTCCACCCTTTACATATTTTAGTCGTGCCTTCTTAGAGGAACGCAGCTCAGTGGCTTAAGTAATGTTTTTAAGACCATTCTACAGCTTACAATAACCCAATGCCCTTGGTTCTAAAACTTTTAGTACGTGGTACTGAGTGAAGTAATTCCCACCTGGAAGTTTTTAATATTGCCTAGGTTTATAATTTTTATCATACTCGGGGGGGTTGCAGCGCTATTAACCCGCAGTCACTGAGTCATTGAACCACCAGGCCTTTTTGTGTTTGTTTTATAATTCCTTTCTGAATGTTTATTCTTCTTTCACGGCCGTCTTAAAAATACTTCTCCCACAGTTTCTCTTCCCTCAAGACTCCCAGCCTTGGTTATTGCTAGTTTTTTTAAACAAATTGTGATCATGGAAACAGAAAGAATGCTCTCGGATCATTGAGAATCATTATATCAAGGTCTGTGCATTTTTAGTCTACTTATTTTCTGTTAAAACAAGGAATGCTGAAGGATGTGGTGCAGGAATATACGGTCTTCATACCACAATGTTATTTTTTTTGGTAGGATTAAAAAATGAAAATTAAAGCTTGCCTTAAACTGTAAACTTGTGTGATCTGACATCCAGTCAATCTAGAAAATAGTTTCATCTTTTATCATGTAATATGGTTAAAAAAAGACGATATTTTCGGCTTCATGAATCCTTAGACATATTCCACAGGAAAACGTGAAGTAGTATTTCGGGTATTTCTAAACATATTTACAGCATGATGCAAATCATGACATTAAGTATTACCTGAATTGCCTTCCTACTAGCATAGTCCAATGATAAAATTATTTTAATTTCAATACACTTCTTCCATTTAATATAAATGTTCACAACGGGAATACTTGTGATATTGACCTTTTCATCGAGGCATTACATTTTTCTCACTCATTTGCTTTCAATAATATTCATTCTCAAGGGTGCATACGTGTGTAACCTGCATTGATAGGAGGGCTAGAATAACAATATATTTAATCTCTCAGACAATAAATGCATCCCCATTGGTGTAACGTTTATTTCTAACCAGTCTTCTTTTGAATTACTGAGTCTTTTGTCATATGACTACATGAAAACCAAATCAATTGAGTGCGTAACAAGAAATATCTGTTGCAATATTTTTGATGACACTATCTAAGAGTGACGAAAAATGCAATATTACATTTATAGTGCTCAAATATATGCTACAGTATTGGGAACGTATTTCTCGTGGACTATGAAATGTAAGATTATAGACATATCTGTTTAAGCCTTGCCTGATCACTTCTACTAAGAAATCTGATAGCTCGCACTCATTTCCATTATAAAATAGAATAGTAATAGTGCGATAATTAGAATGCTAAATTTGGTCCTACTTCTTATCTGGCACTTAAAAAATTTAACAAATTTCCCTTATTCCATAAATACAACCTAGACGTTCGGCAAAATGCCTCTTAACGATTTTAAGACTTAACATCACTTGAGATTGTTCCTGATTTAGATTTTCGTTTAGCATTTTTTGCTAACTTCAGTTCCAGCCTGATTTTGTCGTTTATCTTTCTTTATCGTCAATTTTATGCTTTTTTATTCTGGCACCGATGTCAAAAAAACTTGAAACCTATCTGCAAGCCTGGACAATACGAGGTATCTATCGCAAAATTTAATCTTTTATTGCAATCGAAAGTGCGATGAAAGGCAGAAGTGTTAAACTCGGGCTGAAGGTTCACAAAGTGTTAAAAACAGCTGTGGGAAAGTGATCTGGCAACCCCCATGATTCTCTGATTTATTTCATTGATCTCTACAGGCTATATTCGAGCGTAATCGAAATCCTACTCACTGTCAGGTCACAATATGACGATCGACACCTTTCGTAATTATTCTGACTGTACATTCTTTTTTAACGCTCATTTGTCATATTTTACAAGCTTTTCGCACTCGTATTTCGGCTACAATAAATACCTCTTTGCATGCTTAAAAAATGCCGTTTTAGGTACCTATTTCGTCTAATAAATGCCCTATCTATTCATGCATAACTCTATTCATAAATAGACAATTCTCCATTCCAAAAACTGATATTTCAAGAACTCATTATTGGTTCCGTCGTCACTCCTCGCATTCGGTTCTAAACTAAAAGTAGCGAAAGAAAGCGAAAACCTGATAGGCCAACTCGCGAGGCGAAGGTGGGCGGTGGGCGGTGGGTGGCGAGTGCTGGGCGCCCCGCCGCAGAGCAAATAAGCGCGGGATTCCGGGAGCGTGGCGGCGGCGGCGGCGGCGGCGCAACGCAGCGCTGCTCGCCGGATGCAAATAAACGCGGCGCGGCGGGCGGGCGCGTGCGAGTCGCCTCAAAGAGCGGCGGCGGCGGCGGCGGCAGTAGTACCAGCTCCTTCGCTCCCGCTCCCGCTCCCGCTCCCGCTCCCGCTCCCGCTCCCGCCCGCGCTCCCGTCCACGTTGCCTTGAGCGACGCCACCATCGCCACTACCCGCGTTGCCACCAGACTCCATCACCGTCGCACTGCTGCCGCCCGTGCAAGACCCGATGTCTCATTGGTAGACAAGGGTGGCTCCATAAGATATTTAGGGGAAGGGGGAGATTGTAAAAAGGAAAAGAAACTAGTTTTTAAATTCAATTGATGACAATTATTAACTTGTATTTAATGAGTAACTTTTAATTCATAAACTATTTTTGCTAATAAAGCATCCTCAAGACCTTCACATAAATCTGTCTACTTATTCTACTAGAAATAAGATTTTACAAACTTACCGGTAGTTTTATACATTTAAAAAATTGTACATTCTTAATATCATTAAAATAAATTCATAAATATTAATAAAATTTTGACGCATATTTATAATTGCATAAATATATTTTTAATCATATACATTTTCATGGGGGTTTGTGGTTCCCCTGATTCCTTGATGTGAGATGAGGTGTTAAAATTCAGGAGCCGAAACTTTATCACTGTATTGGCATATGTTTGCTTATTTATTTATTTATTTACATACATTTTTGGTCTCTCACGAAGGATTCCGCGGTAACGGTGCGCGTCGTCTGAACCAACTGGGTGTTATCTCGAGTCCCTGCTACGAGAATAGAGGAATTACTGTAAGAAGGGACCATTTTCACAGGCAGGGAAGCAAATGAACACCATACAGTGCGATTACATTGCAAGGGATAGTGATGAAGCCATTTACAAATAAGCTGTTAACGAACGCACTGACAAAATGAGTGCATGGACGTAACTTGCAGTTATATTGCCAGCAATGGCCAAGCAGTAGCTGTCAAAGCGGTCCTTCTTATAGTAATAGAGAGTTTTTGCAAGACGGGAAATCTATTGTTGTAGTACGTAAACATTATCGTCAATAGGAATTAAAGTATCTTCAGAAAGAGGAGTTTTGCATGTCGTACAATCGAAAACATACGTTAAAACTAGGAACTAATACCTCTAATTGGAACTGAATACCTTTAACAGGATCTAAAAGCTTTTATTGTACATTTGTGTATCTCTGAGTCCATTTTTGCTTCTATAAGCATTACAAGATAGTAAAACGTGTGATAGACTCCTACATAAAATCAAAGGAGCTTCAATATATACATAACCTCCAAATCCATAACAATTATGTTAGTTTATTTCTGACATATTTGAATTAACTTAAAAAATAGCCAATAAGTTCCTGTCTTTTTATATTGGCAATATCGATATTGTATTTTTGATTACTTGCATGCTTATTATGTGTTAATGCTGAATTCGTGTTTCGGGGTGGCGGCGAAAACTACGTAAAGTGTAATTTACGGACACATTTGTCGTAGACGAAAAAACAGGGCGAATGTCGGGATCCATCAATCGAAATCCCGTCATTTGATGCCGAAGCATGCGCAGTTCAGTTCTCCACAGAACTGTCGTGTTACGTCTTTCAAATCAACGACTTGCAAAAACTATCTCATCTCTCTGTAACATTCGGGCTACATCGTCGGTCTCTGCAACGACTCTAGCAGGAAGGTTCTGCGATTCTGTTGGAGGTTTTTCGACACCCGCCACATAGCTAGGCCGAATTCAAACGCGCATGATTTGCGGAGGAGAATGCTTTCGGCTGTTCTCTCTGTAGTTTTCCGTGTTTCCTCCGATTAATACCTAACAAACGTGTCACGGAGCACGTGCGAGTTTTCCTTCGTCTTCCTGGAGGTATTTTCTACCCTTACACACATTACACGCAGACTAGGTGGGAATTGCTGATGCCTCACTAACGAGGTATTTATTTATTTATTTATTTATTTATTTTACGTTAAAAAAAGTTAAAAACTGCGTATGACGTGCTATGGGTGAATTGTGTGCACATTTTCAAAATTCTGTGATCCCTACACTAAGTCATATACTACTTAAATTTTGAATTTTGAAAGGGAGAAAAAAAACTCCCATGTAATAAAATCTATTTTCAAGGATAAATAAGCAATAAATTTTGGCTCTTATTACTTCCTGCCGCGACAATATGGAAACGATAATTTGAATAATTGTATTTCCCACTGAATTCTAGAAGACGTGCACAGAAAATGAAGTTACATTTATGTCCAGAAGCAAAACAAGGGGCCATCTCAGCATTTGCTCAATGGATCAGGGAAACTGGACGAAAAACCTGATCGAACTTAAGAGCTTGTCCTGGCTGGGGTCAGGAATCACGCTGGAGGAGAAAACCCTGCAAGCTGTCTTTTGGGTTAGCAAAGGATCTCGCCATGCAGCTGAATAACACCCCTACCTCCTGGGATACAACATTTACTACACTAACGGGACTAACGAACGTAGGAGTTGCCGCACCGGAAACATCAATCAATTAAGCTACATCGTCCCGGGCAGTACTGGAGTGGAGACCATCGCCTCACAGATCTTATTTGATATTATTCATTCGTTTCGAATGACCTTTACCGGAGTCTGTGAGAGACTTGTACAGGGATTGATTAATAGACGATATGTTGACGTTTGATGGGTTGAGTAGAAATGGAGTTTCGATGGGCTGAGAGAGGTTCACGATGCGGGAGATCTCAGGTTCTTCCTTGAGGGTGTGCGCATTTTGTTCGCCTCTGATTGCATGTGGCTTAGTTGGAATTTGAACTGCACTCCCACAGAAGTGGAATGAGAACAGTCTATCCGTGCCCTCGGGCTTCGCAGTTCTGCATAATTGGAAAAAGAGTGAATTCAGCAATATTCAATATTATTGGAATCAGTAATGTCAACTTTTGAGCGCAGCTGTTATCGTTTTAACTAATCATTGCACATAAATTATTAACAATATTATAAGAAATAAAATGTACTATAGTAGGATAAAGACGTGAAAGTTTGGTAGGGAGTCCGGCTTATCTGTTCATTATTTTCTGTGAACTTGTTCGAAGGTAGGAATGTATGGTCCTTGTCACGTTACCGTAGTAGGTAAATATTAAATTTTTCATACTCCACAGTTAACAAGATTCGCCCCGTTTATAATAACAGCGTTCCCGAAACTGTTGTTTTTCCAAAACTATTTCACGAAGCATATACCACGAAATATCTCCCGAATGACAAACGTTTCGCTAGATCCACTATTTACTTTTCACAAACTTTCTCACTACATTTTACGCCAATCTAGTCAAAATGCGGGTAATTTGGCGATTTCACGATTCATTTTCCATTCTCGTTCGTCGCCAAGAACCTTTCTTTGGCTTTCTAACCCGCGCAATCCCAGGATTCTTGTAACAAGTTCGTGAATACTACTGGCTCTCCGCCGCGCACAGACCATGAGTCGCTGCTTTCGAGGCAGGCGCGACGCCTCAGTCCTAATCGAGCGCTTATCCCGCCCTTCTTGGCGGTTTCTAAATTACGGCGCCGGATTTTATAGCAGGTCGCGGGAGGCTGCTCGGCCCCGGGGTGAGGAGTGGGGAGAGGGGTGGGGTGCGGTGCGATATGGCCACCGGAGGGCGAGCACAGGCAAAGGAACGCGAGGAGAGGGAAGAAATGGAAGTGGTAAAGTGAAAGAAAAAAGGAGGGAAGAGCGGGATAAGAGGACCTGCAAAAAAGAAATGTGCGGAGAGCGGGGTCGTGAAAGGTGAAAAAGACGAGGCTGGGTCGGGAAACGAGTAAGGGAGTCGGTAGATTAAAAGGGAGAGGGGATCGGGAAAAGGTGAAGGACATAAACCGAGATACTCAGTCTCGTTGGAGAAGTAGGGTTTGCGGAGAGGGGTCAGAGCGACGCGGGGAATGGTGACGGAAAATTCCCGAGATGCGGCCAAAGAGAGGAAGAAGTCAACGTCGCGGGCGGGAGCGAAGGGAGGGGAGGGATAGGGTGAGCGCGGACCCAGAGTGGTGGGAGGGGACGGCAGGGCGAGAAAGATACGTTGCGAGGCGGCAGTTCCAGACAACGGAGGTTTCAGAGGGTTTCTGGCGCGGCTTCTCGACTGGCGAGGTGATGAACTACCGAAAGTACTTTACGCGTCGGGTTAAGAAGGTTATGTTGCTCATATCAGTCTTTAGAAACAGGATAATTACAAAGATCCACTTACTTATTTCAGCGATTTTTAGCCTTCGCAAAAAATAAATTTGTTTTTCCGAACAACGTTCTCAGAGAATTACTGAAACAGTAATTGCATTACGTTCACAAAAAGATCTCTTGGCAGATAAATGTTTTTGTCTTCGCAAGTACACCTTCAGAATAAAACAGTAATATTTATCTTGTAATTGTCTATGCATTGAGTACACTTTCCTAATACGTAATTTAATTGAAATGGCCGGCTTCCTTTCTCGCTACTTTCATCCCTTTATTCACATCACCCTACCAAAGACACAATGAAAAATTACCTGTGAATACAGGGTGAAGAGAGCCCGACGCTATCTAAGCCTTCCCAGGCTCCTGACCAATTTCATTCAACTCGATAAACTCTATAATAAGCAGGAATCTAACAGAGAAAACTTTGCTTTCTCTGACAATGCAAATAATTTTTTCTTCGTATTAACGACATGTAGAGGCGTCACTATTGTCACTGTACAACGAGTAGCACCTTCATTTTCATTTCGGACAGTGTTCTAAGTATCAACACTCCCACGAATACGCACATTCTCTTTCCGTTGATACCTCCTTTACACATTATTTAACTTTTAAAGTGAAAATATGGTGAAAGTATTTGGAAAAATCACGTTTTTTAAGAGTTCATTTATGATGTAGTTTCAATTATTTATATATATTTACCATTTCTGCAAAATAATTCCAAATAATTTAAATATAAATCACGTACAAAAACAATCAGAATAAAATAAGTCAGTGTAAAACCAGTCCGTGTAAAACCTTGTCACATTAGTGTAAAACTATCGGAATACTGCTAATACGGATTGACTTTATATCACCGCTGAAAATGTCGTGATCCTTTTGCCATGGCGTGATCTCTCGTACTTACTTCCGTGTTTATCACGTCACCAGCACCTCTTCCTCCACTCTACAAACCTCACATTATTCCCATCTATTTTTATTTTTATTTATTTTTTTACTCCCTACCACTATTCACAGCTCCTAACATGTTCCTTCACGATCACGCCCGCTGCTCATTACCGTCTCCCAAATTGCTTGTAGTCTCATCATCACCCGCGCAGCCCGCGCCGCCGCCTACGCCCTGGCGCAGTCGTTCGCTCCCGACCGATTTTCCCCATCGGTCTCGCCGTGGCCTTGCCGCCCCCTCGGCGACCGCGCGTTCTCGCCGCCTCCCTGGCGACCGCGCCGCCTCCGCGTGTGCGGATCGATGTGCCACGGGGACGTCGGGGGGCGGGGGCCTCGGCGGCGGCGGCGGCGGTGGCGGCGGTGGCGGCGGTGGCGCCGCCGCGGGCGGGGGTGTCATCAAACTTGAATGAGCGAGTGGTCACAGCAGACTCGCGGCCCTGATCGCTCGTAGAGCACCGCGCGGGGGCAGAGTGTACTACTACGACAGCGCGGCGGCGGCGGCAGGACGCAGCAGAGTCGGTGTCTGGCCGTAAATGTTTATGCGACGGCGAAAAAACATAAACGACGCGACGGACGGGCGGACGGCGCGCGCGTCGGCTGGCAATGACGTAGGTCCCGCGAAATATGGGGTGCTGCGGCGCGGGACGAGTCCGAGGGATCGAGATTGCGTTCGACTGCGAAGTTATCACAACAAATTTCGAAGCTGAGACCGCTAAGTTATGTGATGGATTGACAACGCTGACTAAAGAGAGGGGGAGTGTGTCTCGTATTCGGAACGGTCATGCTTGACAGTTCCTCCCCATGGTTTTTATTTATTCCTCTGCAAACTGTTCAAGGGAGAAAAAGTATTTAAATAATAATAATAGTATGATACTGTACCGTCAAGAGATGATATCCCTGAAAGAAGTGTTGCCCATCATTCACATTTTCTAATTCCTGAAACCACCATCGTGTAGTAAGTTACAAATTAATTTTTGTCATAGTATAAGTCAAATTCCAACGCTTGAGATCTCTATTTAATCTTGTTCTACTGATGCCACAAAAATACGAAATTGTTCTCTACACGGCAAAAACATGTTTTCGATTTGAGGAGTACTGAAGCAACGTATAATCTATCAACGAATAGAATTCAATTGGCAATATACCTTGCCAAGCAGAGTCAGAGACAATTCTATTCACAAACTTAATTATTTAAAAAAATATATAAACTAATGTTAAAAACTAGTCTATGATACGTTTGAAAACACCGTTTTCCCCTCCAGAAAATTGTCACAGTATTTGGATTGACATGCGCATAAATGACATTAATTGAACATCAGTATATCTACAGAAGACAATCATTTTGAACAAATAACAAAAAAATTAATAATAAGGACAATAATAAATAGATACTCACCTCTTGGGCTAGGAACGGGAGCACCTGGGCAATAATGGCGTTCAGTCTTTTAGCAATCTCCGTCTGAAACGAGAGGAGAACGTTCATCAGAAATTTGAGGATTCAAAGCATTGAAGTATAATCCATAAAACCCCCTTTCCATAGCTAACATTTCAAAGTTGACATGCATTTGTCAAACGACTTCAACTTCTTTATTTTCTCGCCAACATCAACCTTTTCAAAGGAAAATGTTCAACGATTTTTTGCCATAATTTTAAATATTAAGGTATTAATAGGGATCAGCAAAGAAAGATCTGTTACAAGAATAATTGATTTGCGTTTTGCGACGTAGTGATTTCTGCTTTTAGTTTCCTTTCACTGGATTGGAGTTTTCTAAAAAAGTTTAATTGATTGTAACATTTGCGACAGTTTAGCATTACCTTTGTAGCTTGCTTTCATTAGCAAGACATCGCTCCATTTGAACAGCCTTAATTTAGATACAATTAAGCCTCGTGAACTTTTCTTCCCCTCATTAAAGTTTCTTAACTACTTATTTATTAATATTACTTTTAACTCTTATGTGATATTACGGTAAGCTGATCGTAAAGAACAAATAAATTATTACGAAAAATGTATATAAAATCTTCAAAGTATGCCGGAAACACTCGCGATTTCCGTCCATCACACTCCCGAAGAGCTGGCAATGGTTTCGCTGCGCTCATGAGCACGTGGGCGTAAGGCGTTTAGCACAGTACAGCGATCAAGAACGCGCCAATCGCTTCCATTCATTAGCACCCAACGAGATTTTTCTCGCTACACGGGTTTCTCCACTCACTAGTACTCTCATTTGGCGAGCTGTTGTGCATTATGATCTGCACAAATGCAACCGATAGTGTCAACAGAACTTTTTGACCAGTCAGTCGATGTCTTCTCGACCAGTCAGTCGATGTCAATAGAATCGAAATAGATCTTCGGATGCGTTTCTTTTTTTTTTTTTTTTTTTGCGGTAAAGAAATTTAGCACACGTCATACATTTTTGTACTTTCTAGTATTGTTTGATTATCTCACAGCAAACACTTGCGAAATTACAATAGTTGGCAAGGCTGAACGTTAAGGAAAATTTTTGAGAATGGATTCATTTTATCCCGATCCGAATATCCTCCATTACAAAATGACTGTTCATTACAACTCAAATGTAAATGTAACGAATAAGATATCAGAGTGAAAAATCGAGAGATAAATACCAACCTCGCTCAGTTCTAAAATTTAGCAAAACTTATTCGTATTAGAATACCTACTGAACTTGTGTATTCCCTTGCAGAAATAAAAGCTTGTCCTTTTGCTTCAGCTTACCAATAAAGTAGTTAGGGAGAAAATGAATAATGAGGACCACGTATCAAACGCTTTTACAGACTTAGAGCATTAGTTCGCAGATAGTGGAATAAATTTCAAGATTGTGAATGTACATTTATGTCAGCTCTTACATTAATTTCGACTTCTTTGTGATATTTATTTTTTCAAAAGGTCATTTCTACTCATTAAGTGAATGCCTAAAATAGAGGGAAAGGAATTTATGATTTTTAACAAGCCTTTAGAGACACTAAAGAGACCATGGTGCTTGCTACAGAAGCATCATATTTGGAGACAAATAAAATCATTCATCGCTAATGATGACCTGAAACGTTTGATTCCAAATAATTTGCAAAGAAATATTCTCGACATTCGCGTCGAATAACTTAAGTCTCATTTTCACCGTGGGAAAATAATGAAAAGCACTGAAATTAGTTGAGCGTTTTTCGCGTGAGCGCAATGTCAAATCGCCCTCTTTTCTATTCCGGATTGAGTTCCACGCGAAGCTCGGACGACTTGGCTGCCTTGCTGCCCCGGCTGGAGGAGCCTCCGCTCTTGCATGGTCGGGGAAGCACCAACAATGGATGCGACTAATCATCGATGTTTCAAAACATGGCGATTCGAAATGAAATGTTGTTAATAATGTATCGCCCAAAATCCTTCGAAGTTTTCAAACATCAACGTTTTAAAATCTGGCTTACTAATCTCTAACATTAATGTTCACGCGAGGGAGATTTAATTTGACTGAAGTCATTTTCATTGTTTTATAATTGTGATTTAACGGATAAGAAGACAAAAAATTATCAGAACAATT
>BLKR01001088.1:5000-60000 GCA_011170035.1 Teleogryllus occipitalis
TGCAACGGGTATCATTCCCCAAAAGCTAATTTCCTTGTCATGGGCTAACGTACAGCTGTATATGTTACGTCTGAAGTCCGAAATGTGGCCAATTCTCGAATTAGCCAGTTAATTCTCTTATTTGCCACACGGTTTGGATTAATCTGTGTGAATGACGATGAACGGATCATTTGATGAACAGATGAACGAATAATGTTGGCATTACCCTTAGAACGCTTGCAAAAGTAAGGAGATTTTACGCTGAGTGACGCCGAGTGTGAGGCGTCTTGTGTGTTCGCAAAAAGTGTCTTCGCATAAAATTCATTGGAAATTTTATGTTGCAGGGACTAAAGTTGTTTAATGTCAGTCACGAAGGCTCTTTGTCCAATTTGGAAATGCGTGACTTACGCATACATTCAAGTTAGGCTAGGTTAGGTAGTGTTGTGTTTATAGAAATGCCTAAACCAGTGGAACTCGTAACTACCCACCTTACCGCTTCCTAGCGTTAGAACCCTTCCATCAGTAGTGAGATTCCTACTTATCGCGTAATATTCCTCGCCATCGAAACATTCTTCATCTTGCCTATCCTTCTCGTGTTAGTTAATGTTGCATTTCATCCGGCTTAAGTCCATAACACTCTTTGAAGCTGTTCCAACTTCGGACATTATCCACCCATTTTGAATAATGTAAACATTAAATGGATTATTCGCTATCTAGCCAGAACCGGACATTAGCCATAACACATTTATTAAGATCACGCGATTATAAAATATAATAAAATTGTACTTGTTCTTCCTACTCATTCCTGTTCTTGAAACAAAATTCTTTCTAGAAAGTAAATGAACTGTCAACAGTAAAGGGTGACAAACACAATTAATATATTAGAAGAACAAGTTATGGAGGTGGTTTGTGAGCGAAACTTATTTCTATGGAGTACATTTTACTCATCGTGGCTTAATAAATGCATTTTCTTAGATTGAGCACGGGTATTACAACACTGTTTTATTCCTCTATATAGTGTAGCATCATTTAATTACTTACTAAGACATTATCAACTTAGAAGTACGAAAACTTAACGATCATTAAGCAAATAAATATTCTCAATAGCGTTTCTTCCGATATTACCGATAATCCTGGAGGTATGTTCACTATCCAGTAGTATTCTTGTTTCAACGCCACAATGTTATTCCCAAGGTCAGGCGACATCTTTTCCATTAAATTTTAAAACCAATGTCTTACCCAAAATACTTCTTTTTTAATGATTGGGAAACAAACTTTCCGAGGCACCTCATTATACACCACCAATATAATTGGCCTTCATTTTTGCACACACATCCTCTTACTGTTTTTCAAGCTGAGCAACCTCTCTATCCAACTACAGCACGCTTCCCCTGACAAGCAGCAAAGCGTGGTATTGAATGTAAGTGCCGCCGCCATTTGTCAACGCATAATTCAAGCGCGTCATTGCCCCGAGATGAGGCTCATCTCAGCGCGACGAGCGTAACAGCAGAAACAGACGGTCTGCATAAATGAGGTCGGTTGGTTACGGGCCCCGCGAGCGCGTCTCCGCCGCCGCCGCCGCCGCGACGTCGTGGATCAGTATCTCCGGCGGGAATCGCCGCCGCCTTAACGAGCGGAGTCGCCTCCCATTACCCCGGAGACGCTTATTCGTCAGTGAGGAGAGAACCGCCGGGTCGGCGCGTACGCAGATGGGGACAGTGACAGGGTTGGCGGAGCGTAGGTAGCGAAGGGGAAATGCGAAATGAAGGTGGATGAAGTAGTCGGAATGGGAAGATGAAGGTGGGTAAGGTAGTCGGAAGGGGAAGATGAAGCTGGGTAAGGTACTCTGAAGAGGAAGCTGGGTAAGGTAGTCGGATGGGGAAGATGAATCCGGTTAAGGTAGTTGGAAGGGGAAGATGAAGCTGGGTGAGGTAGTCGGGAGAGGAAAATGAAGCTGGTTAAAGTAGTCGGAAGAGGAAGATGAAGCTGGGTAAGTTAGTCGGAAGGGGAAGATGAAACTGGGTAAGGTAGTCGGAAGAGGAAGATGAAGCTGGATAAGGTAGACGGATGGGAATGGAGATGGTGATAAAGAGAAAGTGAAACGGTGCTGAATGGAAGTGGATATGATGGAGAGGAGAAAAACGGAGTTGACAAAGACAGAAGTTTCAAGGTGGTACCGAGAAGGAAACGAAGGTTAGTGAATAGAGAGGGGATTATGAGAGGGTCGGATGGTGGTGAAGAAAATGTGGACTCGGATTTAAACGATCGGGGGGAATAATGAAACAAGGAATGAGAGAGAACGGTGGCAGAGTAGAATACATACGCTGCTGGAGACTAAAAATGCACAAAGAAAGATGAATAGTAGAGCGAGGGAGAAGCGGAGTTCGTGGAGACGGAGGATAAACGCGAGTGAGAAGGATGACGGTGAGAAGAAAACAGGAAAGGATACTAACCGCTAACGGAGAAGGGGTCTGAGCAAGATGGAGGACACAAGACAGGAGACGGGGATGTGACGAGGAACGCATAGTACCGTGGCTTCATTCTCACAAGTAGAGTGGGCAACAGGGGCGTTATGTGGGTAGCCGTTCTGCTGGAAGAGGGCAGCTGCACCGGCGGGCAGAGTCGGAAGAAAACGAGGGCTCGCTGAGCGCGCGAGCGGGCGGGAGAGAAGATAGCGGCGGTGGACAGTTGCAGATATAGTGCTTAGAAGAGCAAACAAGTGCAAGTAAGAACGATAAGAAACGGGAATAAAACGCGGAAGAATAATGCGAGGAGTCGCAGCCGACTACAGACGTTGACGGAAGTGGAGACAGAAGACGACAGGACGGCGAAATCCGTGATGATAGCGTGTTAGGCGGATGAAAAGGCGGAGACATTAGGCAAATATGAGGCGACATTAGGCGAAGACATTAGGCAAAGGGGGTGGGGGTGGAAATGGGACCGTGGTAGAAGCAGAGACGAAGTAGATACAGATGCAGAGGCTGGATTCACGGTGTCAACTTCCCAGAGACGGTGGCGCAGTCGCGAGACATTTTCTGAAAGAGGACTCCTCCGGAGGAGACAAAGACTGAGACTGACAGAGACAGGCCCAAAGCAGAAGCGAAGACGGAGAGTGAGGTGACCGCGGAGTAGTCGACTAGCCGATCTCGGCGGAGACGGTGTCGTTCTTTAGAGGAGGCGTCGGAGACAGGAGCAATGGTAGACGTGAGGACGAAGCAGAAGAAAAGGCGGAGGCTCAAGAAAGCACGTCGGAAGAGACAGTAAGCAGGAATCTGGTTGGGAACGATGACAGTTGAAGACGTTCGGAGACGTGGGCAGAGGTAGCGGTCGCGATGGTATTGGCAGTGGCAGTGGCCGTGGCCGTGGCAGTGGCGTTGGTGACGGTTGTGAGGCGAAGAGGCGGGACCCGCGGCGTCTGCGCGGAGTTAGGCGCGCATCCGTTGGCCTTTTTGGGCTATTACACGCATTCGTTCGGGCTCGACCCACCTCGTTGCTCGGAACGCGCCGTAGCTTTCGCTTTGGCTATGGAACCCCGCCCCGCCTCGCCCCTCCACTCCCCGCCACAACCCGCTCGGCAGCTTACCCACCAGACTACTTCAGGCGTGCAGACTTCTCGTGCATATTTTTCCTGCGTTCCTACAACCTAATGTAATCAGTCAACTAGTTATCAACGTGTAACCTGGTCTTGCTAAGGAGGCAAGTCAAAACACGTTGACCAACATTGAAATCAATAATATTTATTTGAACTTGTTGACTCCGTGCGGACATTCTGCATTTCGTGAATAATGGTTCTGAAACCGAATAAAACTTCATGCTGGAATTCGAACGGTCAATTGTAAACTGTATTAAAGTAACCACAACTGTGTGACGTAAACATGCTAACATTGTTAAGGGACTTAGCGAACCGAAAGTCGCAGTTTTTCTGCATGTTGCCCCGTATGTTCTCCGTATGTTACTCCAAATATTCCTCATATTTCCCCCACATGTTCCCTCAATGTACCACCGCTCATTCTCTCACATCCTCCCCGCATAGTATACCACATGTTTCCCAAACTTTGCGGAGATGAATAGTTTCCTCGAATGTTTTCGTTCTTTTTGGTTTTGCACGTGCATTATTAAATAGTTTTACTTGAAAAAAAAACTCATTTTATTCGAAAAATCAGATTTCACACATCGTATATTTCTTAAATCATATTTCTTCTTTATTCTTATAACTTACGAACCTTCCTTCATATCCACATTCGGCAATTTCTAGCCGATTAGACCTGCAAAGAAATTCTTTCAAGATCACATTTTGCCCAGAGGCTCGCTAATTTTGAAGATACAGTGCTGTAATTTTGTTGTATCCGCTATCTTGTTCAGTTAAACTTTTATTTTTATCGTTTACAAGTTAGCTGTTCGAATTTAAACGTTTTTATTACTTATCTTCCTGTTATGCGATGGCTGATAATTGAACCAAAACAGCATTGAAGAACCCTTTGAAAGCAAAGATCAATAACAATGAAATATTATATATTAATTCTCAGAATTTAAATTTGACCCATACAATGGAGATTGATAAGTATATTGTTTTCTCTACGAATATTGAAACATTTTTCAAAGAACTTTTATAGTTTTGTGTTTCTTGTGCCTCAGAGACGTTTAATCGTTTGTTGTTGTTTTTTCAGAAAATATAGCTGGAAAGCAGATGAAATAAAACGAAGCTTAAAACGAATTTATGAATAGTGTGTCATAAAAGGACGGTTACTTGCCGGAAGAACTTTCAAAAGACGATTTAAGGCAGCTCATTTCAATTTAGAAGCAATTGTTTTAAAATCGTGATCGCTGCCTCATAACTAGCCGTATAAACATTCCTGAACTTTAACAGTCAAGTTGAAAGTCAGTACTTCGAGTGGGTCGTTTGTAGGTGGGGGAGAAAACATAGTACATAAACGTTAGACACATCGACTGGAACGACCTTCATAACAAGGTGAGAATGATTGCGAATGATGATGTTTCCGATGTGATTGGAGGTAGATGAGAAGCCAACTACTCTAAAAACGCACGGCGAAATTACCCATGCTTTAGGCGGGATCCGCCTGCACACACTTGGACAATACTCCAGTTTCCTCCAATCCCAAAGCAAGTATTGTTGCCTTGTTGAACATGATTCATGGAACCAAATCGCATATTAATTGAATCGTATTTCACTTCCCGGTTGAATAGAGACATAGATTTTCTAAATGTAAATTCCTTGTTATAGCCTGGAAAACAGTTAAGAAAAATATTCACCAAGACGATGCTTATTACGTCAATGACGTTAATAATACCGGTGTTTCGCACTCATTATTTCGAATCTAACGGGAAAATAGGTGCAAAGTTTGTCGGTGCACCGATACTCGGTGACCCATGTTTTATCGACATTTGAGTTACCGAATCCCGTACGTATGGACATCGTGAAGAGAAAACTAAAGAAACAACAACAAGAAATTAGAGATACGTACTACTTTCGAGTGCCGATCCATTGAGCAGGGATATTTCTGTGGTTTTGTGATCTATACATACACTCATAATATTAATGGGCTATTGCCTCAAAAGGGCTTTCGGGGCAAGAGGCATTAAAATGATCTGGTAATTGACGTTGAGGCCTAAGACTAAAACGAAGAAAACAAAAGAAAAATAGAACAAAAAGACGAAAACAAAATATTCAAAATTTAAAAAAATGAAAACAAAAAAAATTAAAAAAGCAGGACGTTGAACTCACATACACGCTATATTCGGCATATTCTAATCCCGCGTGGTTGTCGGCCTCCCGAAACGGCGCCAGCCACCTCCTTCCTGACCTCGACCGAGGCTTCGTACCTGCGGGTGGGCGGAGGCGAGCCGGAGCGCCCGCGGCGGGCGTTATTCAAATAGCGATGCCTCCGCACGATGGGGCTGGATTCGCCGCGCTCCCGCGCCGCCGGGTTGCGTGGGCGGAGGCGGAGGAGGGGCGGCGAGCGGCGTCGAGGAGGCGGAGGCGGAGGCGGAGGCGGTGACGACCGCTACGGAGAGCGAAGCGCGGTGAAACTGTTGTAAAATAGCGAGGCGGATGAGGCTGATTGCGAGTGGTGATGCTTTCAAAACATCAATGTCGATGCTTTCAAAACATCAATGTCAATGTTTTCAAAACATGAATGTTTTTATTGAAATATCGATGTTTTAAACATAGATATATTGAATTCGATGCTTTTTAACGTCGGTGTTTAGTACTTGATGTTTCTACGTTTTCCACGCGTTTCCATACGTTTTCCATGAGTTTGTAAAAGAAATAATTCTCGAAGTCACAATTTTGTGAAAGTTAATATCTGAAAAGATAACTGCTAGTGCCACTGCCGGTTTTACTGTTCTAACCAAACAGGCTGTTTTTACTACTTTCAATGAGCAGACTATTTCTCACCCGTGATTATCCCGATTCCCCGATATTTCCTAAGACTTTCTTCTTATTTTCTACGGTCAACACATGCGCCGTAGTTGATGAACCTTCGCCTTTCTTCCCGTACCATAGAGAGACGGATGTAAAGATGCACAGAAAGGAAAAATGGTGACAGAAACAAGGAAACAGGTAATGGACAAAAGTGAAATCTGAGGGCAGAAAGGAAGCGATGTAACTAAGGAAACAAAGCAGTGATGTTGAATAGGAAGAACTATGGTCCTGAGTGTGAAGGCGTTGTGTGCCTTCTTTGGCCTTGTGTGAGAACGGTCAATGGAGAAGAGTTGTAGAGGACATCAACATCGAAAAAGCAAGTGATGAGGATATTGACGGAATCAGTGAGTCTAGGGGGAGGAGTCTTAGGACAGACGATCGAAAAACTGGGCGAAAGTGGATTGCAAACCTTCAAGTAGTGGGTGACAGAGGAGAAGGAAATAAAACTGTGCCGCGGTGACAAGGTTGGACGGGAAGATAGGGATTAGAGTGTGCGAAAGCTGCGTGAGGACGGAGGGGTTTTCCACTAGATTCAGAAGGGGGAGTGGCGAGGACAGCGGGGTTTGAAAGACGGGATTGAATCAGAGGAGATGTGTTGAACCACGACTCGCACGTTCCACGAGACCCCAAAAGAAACACCACGCTGTCGATGCGAGTTTTGTCGATGCGAATACACGAAAAGAGCTAAGAATGAGGATTAGATGAATCTCGTAAACGCTGAAGAAAAACTAGTTGGTTATTTTAAACAATGATTAAATGTGTATATTAATGGGCACGAAAAACAGTTATGTTTGTTTCAAACTTGTGTTCAAACATTTTTATTTTTTGTTTCACTTAGAAGCATCTTTATAATAAAAATATGTATTGTGCAGTAGATTACGAATACAGTTGTACAGTTCCATGTTTCTCGGTTGATAATATCTGCAAGGCTGCAGACAGTAGAAACATCCATCGAAATTCAGTGGTAGGCACATAGCACAAGCTTCCAATTTGGTCGAGTGAAGTCATTGTTCGGATGAATCAAAGAACGTGACCGTTTTGTAAAGGTGAATGAACAAAGTTGGGAAAGAACGCAGTTGCAACTGCGACCGATTATCTTTTATTTACTTCCAGAGTAAACAACTTCAATTACAACAAAATTCCATAGTGTAATACAAGTAAACTTTTTACGTTATTTCTGAAAACGTGATCGAGGTAAAATAGAAAATGTGAATGTGTAAGCTACAAATTCTCACATAGATATTCTCTTCGCGTCATTTGCTTTTTTTTCTTAGTCAAAAACCGTAAAAAACTGTATGTGACGTATGGGGGGAGAAAATCATGTAATGCTTTCATGTAATAGGTACGTTCGTTAAATACAAATGTAAAAATTACTCAAATAGTTTACAGATTCGAGAATTATTACACTAATCACTACACTAATCACATAATCACTAATTTTTTGTCTAGTTCATTGGTAATGCAAACTCTTATTATAATACAAACTCTTATTATTATAATGTTATAAAAACTGTACGTGATGTATGGAAACGTACAAACATTTTAGAGAAGTAGAATTTAACAACTGAACTCAACCTGGCTGTAGCGTTACACTCCCACACATTTGTATGTCGCCCGCTACATTTTATTCTCTGTTATCACTTACTTCTTTATACAACCACTATTTATATTTTTCTTCAATCGAGACCTTCAAGATAAAATATTTCAAATTATTAAACTGTAGACTTGGGCTGACCAAAATCAAAATGCTACCTCTCCTAACTGAATGGAGAACTATCATCTAATTATGTTTATATAGGAGGGCAATGATTTTATAGGTCCAAATTTGAGATTTATTATACGCAGCAGAACAAAACATCGTTGTTTTCTTCCTTCTGAATGTGGGATGATTATACGTTCGACAAATTCATAATTTGTGATCGTCTTCAAAGTGCAGGCAGACTTGCATTTGACAAGCAATCACTAGCACGCTCGTGCATTAATACATGCTGCCCAAAATCGTGATTTCGTGTATCGAAGATAGTCATAAGTCTTGTGTTACGGGTTGTTTGCGAATATGCTTCTTTGTCTTCGTCAAGAGGAACTATTATTCTCAAGGTGCATTGGTGCTATCGCTGCATCATACTCTTTTGATTTCATGTATTCGCGTGCTTCCCACGCTCGCGTCATATAGAGAACGTTAACCTTCCTACGCATGTTAGAAGGCATTTGATAGTCTGTTCTTTCTTCTTACAGTGTTTACATGGATAATTAAAAATGAATCTCTCTCGCTCTCTCTCTCTCTCTCTCTCTCTCTCTCTCTCACACACATACACACACACACTCACTCTCCTTCTCTCTCTTTCCTTCTCCTTCTCTCCCCTCTCTCTCTCATTCTCTCTCCTTCTCTCTCTCCTCCTCTCTCTCCACTCTCTTCTCTCTCTCCTCCTCTCTCTCCTTCTCTCCTCCCTCTCTCTAGAAATATATCTTCAAAAGTGGAGGGGCAAATGAATGTCGGTATTTTGTTCACATTCTCACGGTATATTTTAGTGAAGCAGAGGTTAGAATTGACAAGCATAGAGGCACTCGCAATCGAACTTATCGCATCATTCGCTATCTAACTTATTGCATTGTAACGAACCCTTTGAAAGTGTTACTTTGGGATGGTTTTCATTCCTTCAAACATTTTTTAGTTTACATTCATTAATTTCATAACGTTATATTTTATCTTTTTTTCTAATTTGTGTTTGAAATTTAGAAACTTGGTATATTAAATCAATAGAGTCACGTTGAAGGAATAGTAGAGTTGTATTAATTAAAAATCCAAGAATATTTATAGTTATACGTAGTTCTTATCTATAATTTCAATGTCATTCTTAAACGAATATCACTCCACTGGTTCATTACAATTGTAATAATATAATAATTGTAAAATGATACAACTTCTTTGCTCTTCATAATTAGAATGTTTATTTTAGCACTCACAACTTTAAAAGATAATATAATTATCAGGATTGAACACGATAGTTCCAGGAAAATAGGGCGATCTTAAGCATTGGAAATCGTGGTTTCTTGGACCAATAATAGCTACCTTTGCTGCCTTGGGATTGTTAAATGCGTCAACTATTTATTCTCTTCTCAAATGCAAAGTAAACCTACTGCGCCATCTAGCATTCATTTATCTTCGAAGTTTGGCACATCCTTGTACAATGTGCTATCGTCCTTTTTGAGCGTGGGCGACCAGTTTCGAAACACGCCTTCCGATACCTCTGCTCGCGTCATTCCTTCCCCATTCCGTCGCGAAGTCCAAAATTTTATTCATGTTTGCTCTGCTAACTAACGCTATACATGAAATATTAAATTAGATTCCATGACACTCAAGACTTTATGATTCTATGAAAAGTGTTGCAGCTCCATCGTTTGAATGCTATCTGAAGGAGTTTGTATGCCGACACGGTAAAGTGTGTCTCATGTACAAAGTATTCATGATAAAAAATGATAGTATTTATTTTTAGATCTCTGTCTCCAGTTTGTAAAAATTTAATTCACAAACCTTTATTTCCTGACTACTTGAATGAATAGTTAATGGTTAATCTGTTAATGATGATATTTGACGTGCAATGAATTACTTAAATTCCTTGAACGAAGAGGGATTGTAATTGGAGAAGCATCCCATTATTGTGCTACATCCTTGCGATACAAAAGAACTAAATCTAAAAAATAAGGGGTTCACAAATCTGCGCATGTATCTTTGTTTTACAAACATATTCTTGTTAGTAAATTGTTTAAAGCATAAATTATCTCATCCGGAAATCGAACCTATTGCTGCGACCACTGAGCTATTGCAATCCATGCTTTGCAGGGTGACAATTATATATTTTATTATTGTTTTTTTTATTAAAAATAAACGCACTTAAATGAATGATTGCGTAGCTGGCTGTTGAAATGTAAGCTCCATGACAAGCCAAGGGACCAGTACACTATATTGTCAAGAAATTTCGTTTCATAGGTCACATGTCAGTTGAATGTCTTCGCTCGAGTCAACATCATTCCTTCTGATGTTGTATGTAATATACAACAGTAATCGTTCAGCAACAATAGTAATACAATAGTAATCTCCTATATAATGTACAGGATTCTATTTTTATGAAAAAGACGGCTTTAATTTGTTATATTTTGAAGTAGAAGTAGAAAAGTTTGACAGAGAAATGTCTCTAATAAAAAGTAGTTTGAAGGTAATTTGAAGATAAACTGATTTGAATGTATGGAATGAATGTTGATTAACAATCTCTCAATTCGAAAATACAAGTATCTGAATCCTTTTATATATGGATTATAATCTCAGAATAGAATTCGCCTTCCAGTTTCATAGATAATATCTACTAATATTTGAAGTTGTTGAGTAATAAAACATCGGCGAAGATCTGGTCGATAAAGTAATACTCTGCTTATCCTTCCGTCTCGGTAATTGCTCTTACATTTGTTAAACTAACGAAAAAGTTAGTGTTCTTAAAAGTGAACCATGTGTCAAGATGCGACCGGAATAGATTGTAGTATTAAAATTTAGCAACACAAGCGCTGCTCCATATTTTTGCGATTTGGGACATCCGCAATATGTGGGCCGCGATCAAGCGTTCTGCGACTACGCACATGTCGCCTATCGCGCGGCGTTTCCTGGACCTATCGGACGGCACGTCATCCTCCTCATTTGCACTGACACGCATCGCCCGCGTCCCTCCACCCCCCCCCCCTTAGCCGCCCTCTCACTCTTCCTCGCCCCGTCTCGCTCCACGCCACCCTTCCTCGCCCGGCTCCCCTCGCCCTGTTCCACCCCTCCCCACCCTTCCTCTGCTCGCTACTCCCCACCCATTCATACCCTCCCCGTTCCACCCCTCCCACCCTTCCTGGTCTTGCTCCTCTTCACCTCTCTGTACCCCTCTTTGTCTCCCTATTCCGCCCCCCCTCACCAATCCTCACCTCTCTTCTCTCTGCCCCACCCTTTCTCGCCTCGCTCCTCTCCATCTCTCTATACCCTTCCTCTTCCCGCCCTGTCTCTCCCCGTTCCACTCCCCCCCACGAATCGTCGCCTGTCTTCTCTGACCCACCCTTCTCTACAGTTTCCCACGCTTTGCCACCCATCTTTGAGTCGTTCCTCTCCACTTTGTCATACCCTTCCTCTCCCTGTTCCACGCCTCCCCAACCTTTCTTGCCTCGCTTCTCTCCATCTTGTCATGCCCTTCCTTATCCCGCCCTTCCTCGTCCCGTTCTGTCCAACCCCATCCGTTCTCGCCACTCGGCCCCGCCGTTCCCCATCCTTCCTCCCCTCACTCCTCTCCAAACCTTCATCGCCCCATCCTTTTTCTCCCCGTTCTAGCCCTCCCCGCCAATCCTCGCCCCTCTGCTCCCTGACCCGTTCTTCTCCGCCCTTCCCCACCCTTCCTCGCCTCGCTTTGCCGTACTCTTTGTCGCCCCGTTCCGCCCCTCCCCACACTTCGTCGTCTCTATCCTCTGTGACCCTCCCTTCCCCACCCTTCCTCGAGTCTCTGCACTTTGGCCCGCCCCGCCCCGCCCCATACGGCCCGCCAAGCCGCGCCCCGCCCCTTTCCAGAGCGCGAGTTCCTGCCTGCGGGGCTAAGAATAGTCGGCCGTGTTTGTATCGCGTGCGCCGGATGCGATGCGGGCGCATCCTCTGCTTGGCGGCGCCGGGTTGGCGACGGGGAAGCGGCGGCGGAGTGCGTGGGCGGAGGCGGGTGGAAGGCGAAGGTTACGCAGGCGGAAGAGGGGCGTCGAGCGAGGGAGGATGTGGAGCAAGGAGACCGGCGTACTCGCATGAGGGGTGAAATGATCGAGTATGCAAACAAGAAGAACGGAGTAAAGGTGAATGGGATGGTAGAAGATGGTTAAAGGTGAATGTGGTGGTGAGTGATGTCGATGGAAGACAGATGACAAGAAATAAGAGGAAGGGGCAAAGTGTGAGAAGGGTTATAATTGGGGAGGGAGAGAATTGGTGATGCGGGAAGTTGAATATGGGTCGTCCATAAATTACGTTACGCTAAAGAGGGTGGAGACTACGTTACGCTACGTTACTTAGTGCCAGGGGAACTCATAGTCTGGTGTTAAGTAATGCTGATATTTACTTTTAAAAGTTTTCAACATTTGATGAAACAATTCATTTTATTCAGTTAAACACTAAAATATTACAAAATTTAGACATTAAATTAGAACATATAAATAATTTAAAATGTTATAATGTATAATTGTCACAACAAATTGATATATTTTTTCATTAATAGTATATTCATTGAATCTGTTAGATACAAAGAAATATTCAAAACTGATCTGTAGTATACTGTAGAATCCAATTAAATTGGCGCAGTAGACTCGGTACCATGCGGCATACACGATAGTGTGTGCACGGTTGATCAGAAATTTTCTCACCTACGCGTCCTTCCTTCATTTAAAAATCGTCCCCAGTCTTATTTTTTGATCTAGTCCGCATCGCCAACTAATTAAGATTTGAATTATCATACATTTTAATACATAATAGAAATAACATAAGCAACTCGCTACGGCTTTATAATGTACTTTTACTTATTGTAAATGGGAGGGTCTTATCGCAATCGTTATGTAATTATTTAGGAGGGGAGTTCAAGCGCGCGCTACAGGTCCTTTGCAAGTGGGATAGAAATGACGGCAGGGGCAAGGACGAAATCAATATTTTCTAGCTCGTGGTGGTGACTGAGGCGAGAAGGTGGCGGAAGTGTGGAAGTGACAGAGGAAGTAGTGGTGGAGCCTCAGTTGCGTTGGAGATACAATTGTAGCTGATTAACCGCGCAGCATTTGTTCAGTACGGGGATGGCATTTCAAACCTCAGACTTGGTAATATATCTGATCAATGATTTTCACTAACTAGATGACGCAATGAGGGAAGTGGAACAATGGATAAAGGTAGATGAAGAATGGGTAGAGAAGGTTGGATGTGCCGAAGTGAAGGAATAAAAGTAGGGGAATGAAGCGAGAGAGGTGGAGAGAACGTTGAATGTAAAAGTGGAACCACCAGAAGAAGGGAGAGAGAAAGCACCGAAGGTGCGGGGGCGAGGGCGCGGGGGCGGGGGCGCGGGGGCGAGGGCGCGGGGGCGAGGGCGCGGGGGCGAGGGCGCGGGGGCGAGGGCGCGGGGGCGAGGGGGCACGGGGGCGAGGGCGCGGGGGCGAGGGCGCGGGGGCAAGGGTGAGGGGGCGAGGGCGCGGGGGCGAGGGCGCGGGGGCGAGGGGGCGAGGGCGCGGGGGCGAGGGCGCGGGGGCGAGGGCGCGGGGGCGAGGGCGCGGGGGCGAGGGCGCGGGGGTGAGGGCGCGGGGGCGCGCGCGGTCGGAGGTTGTGCTCCATTGAGACGTGGCGTCCACCGCCTCCTGCGAGGAAGCGACGGCCCTGAGCGGCGTCTTTGAACTGCACAGAAGGCGCCAACGCCCATTCAGAGCCTTCGTCCCGGCAGCGGGGCTACGGTGGCGCCGCATCGGCCAAGCGGTGCAACACTCAGTCGGCTAACTCCATTCTCAGATTCTCAGATATATGTGGTTTAAGTTTAAATTTATTGCAATACATTACACTTATTAAGTAAGTTCTGAATGTTTCAAATCCAGAACTAGCCAGTCCAAGCTTTGTCTCACCTTGATTCAACTTTTTTTTCCTTTTTATAAAGAATTTATTGAATCAAATATTAGATTTCGAGATTTTGATGGAAATGTATGTTTTGAGAGTTGGCGATACCGAGAAAAAGATTTGTACAAATTTGTAGAAAAGTCCCCCATTGGTACTTTCCAGGATTAATATACAAAAACTATAACAGAAAAGAGAAAAAAATATTAGAATAATAATAACACAAAACGGAGAATTATTTTTGTTTTGTGTATGTCAATGTCAAATACTAAAGCGGTAAGGAAGTTGCAAAGAGGAGGTTCTATTGAGGCGAGATATTTCTTGGCTATTGTCTAAAAGGTTTAGGGTTAGATGGTTTGGATGGGTTTCCAGACGTTTATTGTAGTTTAGGCTAATTTCTTGTATCTTCTCTTGAATTGTTTGAATATTGAGGTCTCGATGGAGTGCTGCATTAGACATGTACCAACGTACTGATGAGATGACTCTTAAAATTTTTGACTGGAATCTTTGAAGAATTGATAAGTTTGTTCTGCTGGCTGTGCCCCAGATTTGGATTCCATATGTCCATACAGGAATTAGGAATATCTCAAATCAACTTTCATTCCAAACCAATAGATAGAAAGCGGTAAAAGTATACCATAGGTCAGTTTTCAAATGCATATAATGACAAATGTCTATGGAAAGTTGTGGTCGAAACTTATATCAGAATTTACGTTTTTCCAATATTTATTTGTTGGTTTTTGAGGGCAATGAGCTTGGATAGCAGATAGGTACAACGGATGCAATTATGATTCCAAGCTCAAGTTTAAAACCAGAGGAGAAGGAAGCCTGGAAAGAGGGGGAAAACGAAGCAATTGAACCAAAGGAACTTGAACAAAGAAGATGCTTAGAAAAGAGGTGCTTTAGATACGGCAAGAAACAGCAACTCTAATGTGCCGCGTGGAGAGAGAGGAAGAGACATATTCACAGATAATCAGCGACAGATGAGCAAAGAAGGACAGGCGGCGAGACATACAGAAACGGAGTTAAAGAGAGACGATATAGAGCAAGAGAAAGTGTCTGCGGCGAGAAATAAGCGAAGAGCAAGGAAGTGTGAGACAGGGAAGCTGATAGGAAAGACAGATGGGATGAGAAAGGCAAAAAAATATAGAGGGAGAGTCAACCGAAGAGATAGACAGAACCAAACAATCAGAGACATGGAGAGACGAGCTTGTATTCTTCGCTTCCTCGGCCTGCTGCCTCCGAAGCTAAGCATGGGCGGCTTCTCTTTCGGGAGAATTAATTAGAGGCGGCGGCCGCAAGCTGCGCGGCTCCGTGGGGTGCAAAGGAGTTCCAGCGCCCGCTGCGCCGACTCATCGCCGTGGCTTACCCCACCCGGAGACACGCCTCCCGCCGGAAAGGGGAACTAGGGCACGGGCTTTGCTGCTCTCTTTGGAAGGTGTGAACATCACCGTGCACTGCGTGAGACATTTCAAGTCCTCAACTATGTAGTCAGTATTCATTCAATTAAATAGTTTCCATTATTATTATTATTATTATTATTATTATTATTATTATTATTATTATTATTATTATTATTATTATTATTATTATTATTATTATTATTTATTCACAGCTTTCTGGTACATGTTTGAGGAGTCATACAGATATTATTATACTCATATAGTCATATAGATATCATTATAGTCATACATTATATTATTATTATTATTATTATTATTATTATTATTATTAAGTTAACTAAAAATGCTAATTAATTCCTTTAAAAATCGTTGATTATCTCTATGTTAATAGCATGCGTGCAATTAAAATTCAAACGTGCAATCAAAATGACACACCTACCAATCAGCATTCAGAAACCGAGCCAAATCGTGTAATTAAGAAAATATAACCAAGGTATTTGCAGTCGGCCATGAAACATGAACAAAAATCTTCACCACATATAACGTACCAACTACATATACACAACGAATGCATAAAACTAAATTGGGGAAGTGAACGTTAAGCTAACTGACTTATGGAACAACATAAAATATTTAGCGTGAATAAACTAAATTTTTTACATGTAAAGCATTTGGTCTTAGCATTACGAATGTAAAAAATATAAATCTTAGTTGTGTTTCCCCGTTCTGAAAAGAACGCTGTGTCAGAGGTGACTACTTTTTTCCCCAATATTTATACATGTTGGATTCTCACTCATACCAGTCTTTACTTTTCGTCGGGAGTAATGCTTCCTTGCCTTGGTCAGCTTCTTATATTTTATTCGCAATATGTTTACTACCATGCTTTACCATAGTTTCCAAGTCTCTCCTATCGTCGCTCGTTTTCTTCAATATGATTTTTCAGTTTTAAGGATTATTGCATAGGGGTTTAATTGTAATTTTTGTATATATTTTTTCAAGTTTTTAATGACCAGATCAGATTCTCTGATAATAAATTGTGTAACTTCATCAGAATTAAGGCGATGTATTTCTTCTTTTTCTATATATTATTATTATTATTATTATTATTATTATTATTATTATTATTATTATTATTATTATTATTACTATTATTATCACTATTATTATTATTATTATTATTATTATTATTATTATTATTTATTTTTTCACAGCTTTCTGGTACATGTTTGAGGAGTCATACAGATATTTCTATCAAAGCATGATTTCCGTAGTACATTACTTTTAACAAAAATATATTTATTTTAAGAACTAATTAGAAGGTAAACATTTCTACAAATATAAATTTAAACACTTAGTTTATAAATTAATAAGTAAATAATTATTTAACACAAATTTATTTAGGAACCCATAAATCTTCTGACTAAAAAACACGTGCTCAGGATCACATCTTTCTGTAGATTATTATTATTATTATTATTATTATTATTATTATTATTATTATTATTATTATTATTATTATTATTATTATTATTATTATTACGACTTTTAGGACACAAAATTGGTGTGTGTGAGAGATACAAATGCCGTTGAAGGTTGCAACCAGTTTCCCTAGAAGTAAAATCAATGGTAGTATTTCTTTCATATTTCTTAAAATAGCTGTTTCGTATTAGTACACTGTAATACAAAATAGTGGATGATGCAATCCTTCCCAGTACTCAGAAGTTTAAACTCCTTGTTTAATTACAAGTCGCAGCTCACTACCACGTCAGTAATTACATTTCATGCATACTCCGACCTCAATGTCATGGTCATTGTATTTCAATTTCTTCTTTGTCATTTGCGAGTTGGCACTCTAATGGGACTGTCATTACAATATTAATATGTTGGTCATTATAATGCGTATAAAAATATTTTTCTCGTCTTATTGTAATGTTTTTCATCAGTAATGCAGTATTTTTCATCAGTAATGTATTGAAGCATTCTTATAATATATAATAATCTTATAATATATTAAATAAATTGTGGCCGATTTCGTTTTTATTTATTTATTTATTTGCCTTAGAAAGTGGTACAAATGTGTGCGACTATTAAAGAGCTCGAGGGATAAAATTTACATTGATTGCACGGAAGTCAAATCAAGGATCATGACAGCTGCAAGGGAAACTGGAGGAAGAAAAACCGAAATAGATGAAGGTCATTGGCCCAGAATTAAAACATTCGCAATAATGATATTAAAAGCCTTTCAATAAATGTAAGGATAAAGGTTTTACTCTTTCTTTTATATGCGAACTCCAAGTTCGATGGTAGTACATCTTTAGTTGAGCAAAGATAAGTCTGTAGAAAATAATTCATTATGGAATTTTAAATATTGTTTGTAAGATACAATTATATTTTACTTCATTACACACTATAAAAACATAGAGACCCCTATCGTCGTATTTACCAGAGGAATTTTGGTTCCAAATGATTATAATAAAAATACCCAATCTCCTATAGTTGTTACCTGGGAACAACATCTACTGAAAATAGGAGAATAAGCACTGTAGAAAGATTCCTGGAGCACGTCAAGACTTTACATTAATATGTTAAATAAAGACAGAAGATGGTGAAATAATCCTTTAAACATGCCTGGACAGGAACCCTTTGAAGAAAAAAATAAATACTTTACGTAGAGGACGATTATTTCATTACTTATTACTTCGTAAGGAGGAGGGAGATTCCACTGGCACAAAATTCCACGATCTCCGAACTCGCCCGCGGCGCTACCGCGTGCGTCGGAGAAAGCGGGTGGGCGGGGCGGCGCCGGGCGGAGGCGGGGGTGGGAGCGGGGGCGGGGGCGGAGGGGCAGAAGCGCCGCGGGGCGCCTATTGCCGGCGGTTAGTCGCGCTGCACAAAAAAGGGCGCCGCCGCGCCGTTGTGCCAGCGCGTTCCAAAGGGTTTGTTTGTCTGGCGCCGCCCGCCTCTGCGTGCGGTCCGGCGACCTCCTGTGTTGTGGCCCTCGCCCGAGCGATCGCTCGCTCGCTCGCTCGCCCGCCTCGCCACGCCGACGACGCGACGCTGCGCCAGCCACTCCGCCGCTGGTGGTCTCCAGCCGGCCTCTGAGGAACAGAGGTCGCGAAAATTTGGGAAAGGGAAGTTGAGAGGAAGGAAAGGCGAGTAAGTAGGGCCGAGGTTCTGAGGAAGGAAAAATAACTTTGTAGGGATGCTCGTGGCCTATAATGGCTATCTTGCACCGCTGAGGCACGAGTTCGATCCCCGAGCAATCCATATGGGACAAAAACGAGCTGTCAACATTTCTCAGGGTTCTCCCGTTTTCTCGCTTGGTGGCCCTCGCTCGATCGCTCGTCCCCCGCGCCGACGACGCGACGTTGCGCCAAATCACTTCACCGCTGAAGGTCTCCAGCCGGTCTCTGAGGAGCAGAGGTCGCGAAAATTTGAGTAATGGCTGCCTACAAGAAGGAAAAACAAATTGGGAGACCCGCTAGTGACCTGGGATGGCTCTGTCACCGCTGGGGCACGAATCCGATCCCCGCGCAATCCTTACAGAACAAAATGAGCTCTCAGATCGGTCGGAAACTTAGTACTTGTACTGGCAGAGGCAGTGCCCCGCTGGTGGAGATACCTGGTTGAGGAAAACCCCGTTAGTCAACGGTAAGTCGGCGCCGGATCGCGCCATCCAGTGGGGGAAGATCACCGCGAGCTCCCGATGAAAAAGCATGCCCTACACTTAGGGAACTAATGACCTCAGTAGTTGACGCGCTCGGAATCACTAACAATCAATCAATAAAAATTAGCTCTTAGCTTTTCTCGGGGTTTTCCCGTTTTCTCGTTTTATGGCACTCGCTCGGTCACTTGTCCGCCGACGCTGCGCCAGTCTCTCCACGGCTGGTGGTCTCCAGTGATCTCGAGGAGCAGAGGTGGCGAAAATGTGGGTAATGAAGCTTTATGAAGGAGGAAAAATCAGTGGGGAGGGGCACTCGTTGTCTATGATGACTCGAGTATACCTTTTCCACCGATGGGGCACGAGTTCGATCTCCAGCCAATCCATAAGGAACAAAATGAGCTCTCAGCGTTTATCGGGGTCCTCCTGCATTCTCCTGTTTTAGCCCTCGCTCGATCACTCGCCCGCCGACGCGCCGATGCGCCAGCCACTCCGCTGCTGATGACTCCAGCCAGCTTCCGATTGTACGTCATTCAATATGGCCCTTAGTTTGTTCTTTTAGAATTCGTCCTCTTTCTTCTGCCGACGAATGAGAACGAAAACGCAAATGAATTAACTTCCGTATTTCTAAGGGGTGGTAGGCGAATTAAAAGGATATGATTCGTTGGTTCTTGGGGTTGAAAACAAGGACTGCGAGTCGTTTATTGCAATATGACTAATACTCAAAGATATCATCTATTAATCACATTCAATCACCATTACCTAGTATTACATAAAATTCAATTCCGGATTCATAGGGGCAATGATTTGTAGAGAAACTCAGCAGTTGGTAATTTTTTCTTTATAAAAACACAAATAGAAATTCAATTTCAATGTAATTGAATAAATAAAGGTTTTTCTCTACTCGTATCTTTTCATTCATATTGCTCTTTATTCTGAAATTATATAGTTTATTCTTCCAATACTCTAGGGAAGAGAAAGCTTACCGACTTTAGAAAAAAACTTAAAGCAAAAATGTGTATGTAAATAACAAAGACAACTTAATGTTAAAAACATCAACTCAAAAGTAGCACGCTATTCAAAGCCGCATAGTTGAACGGTTTTTCAGCATGCACAAAATCACTTCGGAATGCACCCACTGAAACATATCCGATATTTTCCTGTTACCGGAATGCGACGTACGCAAACCTTCCCAACGTAAGAAACCATGTTAACAGACAGGGGTTGACAAGTTGACAGTTTCGAACAGACAGAAAAACGTTGAATAAGAACGACGATATGTCAAGAGTCGACGGCACGCGGACCTGCAAAAAGCTAGCCGTGGCTTTTTAAAACTGAGTGACAGACTGCAAACCTCTTTTCATCATCGCTCTTCACTCGTATGTTCCGCTTAACATTGTCCAGAGTTACTCCACTGCCCCGGTCATCCATTGCGACTGCTCTCAATACCATGCGTTCCCACAATTTTTCCACCCACGCAGTAGTTCTTTCTGTATCGTACGTCCCCGACCTTGTAATTGCTAAATGATACAACATGGCTGACCTTTGCCGTCCATTCACAGCAGCCACCGGATATGAAGTGTCATATCCAACATAACTTCGCCCTGTTCTTCGTGTCCTATCGGTAATTCGTCTCGCGATTGTTTCTCCCGTCGCCCACTTAAACCGGTGTCCGCCAACCCCACAACTTTTTTCTCCATGCTCCACGACGATCATTTCGGTTCACGTTCTCTTGTGGTATCACGAGACTATAATAAACTAAATTGTTAGAGAAGAAAAGGTATCGTTGATAAAGAATTGATTTTCTTTTTCTCCTTCATCATTCCTCATCGATCATTTTCGAGTCTCTGCGTCTTCTATTTGGTATTTTGCTATCCCGTCGCGCCCCTTTGTTGCCTCTGTTTTATTCGAAACCAGTGCCATTTTTCTAGCATTCCTGCTCTTCGGTTTCTTTCTTCGCGTCCACTAATATCATCACATTCTTCTTCGCCCGTGTCCCTGGTGATTCCCATGAGCCCCGCCATTTCCCAACAACCCTCTCTCCCGATCCACAACTTTTCCATCTTACCGCCAACCTTATCAGTCCGTCCATCTCCGTCGACACGCGGGGCCTTCCGCATCTGTTTCCCGGGCGGTTTCCCTGGCTCGCTCCCGTTGCTCGCGGCTCCTGCACCAATTCGTCATGCCGCCATCCGCGCCGCCCCCGCTGACCTCGTTCCCCAGTGGCGGCCCTCCCCCGACGCGGCGCGAGCTCTCCCCGGGTTGCGCTGTCGCGGCTTGGGCCCCTCGCCTCCGCCCCGCCGCCGCACCCCCGACGCCACCACCCGCCACCGCCGCCGCCGCCGCTGCCCCGCCGTCACCCGTTGCTCGGCCGCCGCCGCCCCGCCGCCGCCGCCCCGCCGCCGCCGCCCCGCCGCCGCCGCCCCGCTGCCGCCACCCACACATCGCCCGCCGCCACCCCGCCGCCGCCCCGCTGCCACACCGCCACCGCCACCCAGCCCCGCCTCCCCACCGCCGCCGCCACCCACACGCCGCCTGCCACCGCCTCCCGGCCGCCGCCCTGCCGTCGTCCCGCCGCCGTCCCGCCCTCGCCACCAGCCGCCGCCGCCTTCCTGCCCCGCCCGCGCCACTGCGTTGGCGCACGTCCTCCGCCCCCGCCCGGCCACACGCCCGTGCCCTGTGCGTTCCACACTCCATCTGCCAGGCCACAATTCGTGATGTCACAACTAAGAGACCTAAGACTAAATAAGACACGTAAGCGCAGAGAGAGTTGCCATGCGGTGCCATGCGGTGCCGTGCGGTGCCAGTTGCCATGCGGTGCCGTGCGGTGCCGTATGATGTCTTGGGGGAGGGGTCGTGAGGGGCCGTGAGGTGTCATGCAGTGCCATGTGGGAACATGGTATGGCGTGTGGTACCATGTAGTGCCATGTGGTGCCATGCGGTCTATTAGGGTCGGTAGAGGGTCTTGCGGTGCCGTGAGGTGCCCTGTGATGTCGTGGGATTGCGGGTGGTGCCGGGAGGTGTTGTGCTGTGCCGGGCAGTGTTGTCTTCACTATTATGAAGTGATGATGATAATGATGATGATGCTTATTATTATTATTATTATTATTATTATTATTATTATTATTATTATTATTATTATTATTATTATTACTGCTCGTGGTAATGTCGAATTAGTATGTTTATACATTTTGTTTATGAAATCTCCTATATCTATTCAACCATTAATTTGATATTGTATGGAGGAAAGAAGCCATTACTTGATCACGCATACGACGCGTGCGGAGATGGACCCGTTTTGCACCGTGGAAGACGCAATTCGGGGTACATTTAACCTTGCACACAGCTATCATAGTGACTAAATATAGCTTGCAAAACTAAAGAGCCTAATGCGAATAAGGAACACGGACGATTGCACTATTCAACGCAATAATCCCTCTAGCAGTAACATACATTTAGCATGTATTGCATGAATTAACGTCAGTTGTGCGATGTTAATTAATGTGAGTTGTGCGTGAATTTTTCCCTATGCATACACCCAGTACACACAAGACATTTCACGTACACGAGACAAACAGAATTTCCGTGGTTTGGTGGTTTGCGTTGGAAACATTCCAAAGATTACATAGAAACTGCCAAAAAATTATCTACGTTATTAATTCGAAAATTGTAAGATTTATATTGTTTGACTCTTAGTTGTTGTCCATGGGTGCATGACACCCCATGACCCAGTATAACGACGTATTTGCATCAAATTACGCAATTCTTTGAAGTTTTAAAAACTACTACTTAGTCTAAAGTTTAATAATTGGTTGGCAGAAACACAGTATTTGCTCCTACATTCCACATTTTACACAGTATTTGCTCCACCATCATAATGTCTAAACCAAAATTCAAAGTCGTTATTCTCGATTTTGCTTGACGTTCCCCCCAGTTGCCCTTTGTAGACAAAAAGTTACCAACCACAAGATTGTCTTTCAATAGAAGAACAAAAAGAAAACAATAGCACTTAAATCGATTTTTCTTTAGTTGGCTACGTTTAAATAAGCTTTTTTTATAAATCGTTATTACAATGTACGCGATTTAATGAGCTCTTTTTAACACTCATAAAACAAAAACTCAAACATTTTGTACTGCTTTGTTAATATCTGAAACAATACCGTCAGTATCTGAAGATTGTAAATAATTGTATGCACAATTATGGGCAGAGATATTTGGTATTTTATGTTAACTGTTAATTAATGTATTGGTGAGAAAGAGTAGAATCTGTATACTAATTTATATCACATCTCGTCACTTAGGAAATATAATATTTATCTGTAACCGGCAAACAAATACACAGAGCAACAAACGTGTTATTTTATCACATTTCCCCCACAAAACTTCAGAACAGAATAAAATATTGCTTGAACCATTGCTAAAATTGGCCTTGCAATTATGCATTTCGAACCACAGTGGTTTGGCAGAGTCGTGGACGCAGGTCCCTCAGCTGTGCAGTACTCATTGCCACAAAAGTCGCCAACACAACCGCTGCCGCCACAAATGTTCCCGTCTCAACCGATGACCCACTAATCCCCGCCATTATAATCACCGCCGCCATCAACCTAACAACCACAACACAACTACCACAACTACCACAACTACAACTACCACAACAACCACCACAACCAGCTCTACCACAACCACCACTATCACTACCACAACCACAGCTAAAACAATCACAACTGCCACAATCACAACTACCACAATCACAACTACCACAATCACCACTACCACAATCACAACTACCACAATCACAACTACCACAATCACAACTACCACAATCACGACTACCACAATCACGACTACCACAATCACGACTACCACAATCACAACTACCACAATCACGACTACCACAATCACGACTACCACAATCACGACTACCACAATCACGACTACCACAATCACGACTACCACAATCACGACTACCACAATCACGACTACCACAATCACGACTACCACAATCACGACTACCACAATCACAACTACCACAATCACAACTACCACAATCACAACTACCACAATCACAACTACCACAATCACAACACCACAATCACAACTACCACAATCACAACTACCACAATCACAACTACCACAATCACAACTACCACAATCACAACTACCACAATCACAACTACCACAATCACAACTACCACAATCACAACTACCACAATCACAACTACCACAATCACAACTACCACAATCACAACTACCACAATCACAACTACCACAATCACAACTACCACAATCACAACTACCACAATCACAACACAATCACAACTACCACAATCACAACTACCACAATCACAACTACCACAATCACAACTACCACAATCACAACTACCACAATCACAACTACCACAATCACAACTACCACAATCACAACTACCACAATCACAACTACCACAATCACAATCCGCAATACATCACAACAATCAGGGCAATCTCCACCACCATCAACAAAAACAACAGCACCGCTGCCGCCTTCGCTTCTGCCAATCTCCCCATCATTTCATCACCTTCCATCACCACTACCTCTGCAACCGCCGCCGCAGTCCCACTGCCCGGCGGGCGCTTTGGCTAATTGGGTCACGCAGCCAGTGCATATGGTCGGGGATTGGAGTGCATCTGTGCAAGCAATGAGAAACGAGATATCCCTCTCCAGGATACAGATACTTTTTTATTGGTTGACTCAGTGTCCCAATGTGTCAGATTTTTGGTTCTTGTCAAGCAATGAGCATGAGCTGAGCTCTAAAAATACTTGCCGTTGTAAGTTGGGGATCCTATTAATGCTTCTCCCATCCCACGCCTCCACTGACGCCTTAACACATTTTTGGAATTATGTTCATAATTGGATATGATAGACCTCCTTAACAATAGCAGACTTAATCATCATAGACGTCTAACTGATGTTTTCCCATCTGTGGCGTCACATTTCACGCTAAGCCCTTCCTTCTCCTCCTATTGTGTTGCTTTGCCATATCGTACTCTGATTCACTGATGCTCCTTTACTCCAGTACTGGGGCAATTGATAGAGTTTCGACATCACTCTTATCTTCAAAATTTAACCAGTAGGCTACAGGCCCAGTAGGCTATTACTCACAACATTGGATACCGACTTCATGTCGTCCCGATTCTACACCTAGTACGTTTTATGTAACTTCTTCTATCTTAGTATCTTCCCTACATTGCGTAAATACTACGCCCCAATTCTACAGCCCTGATATCACCGCCTCGTCATTACCGCCCCACCCCCACCTCCTCGTCTCCACCGCTCCATCCCAGCACCCCGTTCCATCATCCTGTCCCCCTCCGTCACCCCGCAGTCTCCAGCACCCTATTATCACAGCCCCAACACCACCGCTTATCACCACCCCTCCTAACCTGCAACCCTAGCACACTACCGCTTTTCTCGCAGGCTACGCTGTCTACGCAGGCCAACACCGTCGGCACTCTTCAGCATCTTCCCATGACCATTCCCACATTGTCTCACACTCCAGCAGCAACCTCGCGCATTCCTTTGACACCATTCCTGCATCAAGCGCGTTCCGTCATCCTACTGCCCCGCTGCGGCCCCGCCGCCAGGCGGGCAATTGGCCCGTAAATCAATCAGGCAGGTCCAGCGACGTAAACGCCGAGCCAGCCGGCGCCGACACCCCCATCCCCGCCCTCCCCCTCGCCCAGGCTTTCCCTCCGCCCTCCGTCCCCTCTCCTCGCCAATTTTCCTATTCGCAGAGCGTTGACTCCGGCGCCCGCCGAATCGTCAGCCCGCCGCCGCCGCCGCCACCGCCGCCGCTCTCTGATGCGTATTGATGACGCTGAATGCCTCACGGCGTTTACCGAGCGCAAAGTGCCCGGAATGCGCGTTCGAGGGGTCAAGCGGAGGCTGCGGTCCGCGCGTGATAAATCACGGGAGCTTCGGATAAGAGGGCTCTGGCGCCCGGAGGTGCGGCCTCTCGTAAATCGTTGAGGAGCAATTGCGATCCCCAGGGAATTTGACGCCGCCACAATTATTTGAGTTTGGAATTAGTGAACGCGTTCGATGCGGGGTTGGACCCTATATTTGTGGCAATTAGTGAGAGGGGATTGTTTAGAAAACAATTGAAAATGTGTAGGTGTCGTAAAGGATTTACGAAACACTTTTGGATGGTGAAGGGTCTCATTTTCGTCCCACCTTTGTACATTCGCGCCCTATAAATGTGGAGGCAGTACTCATGAGTTTCGGAAAATAGACGCTTATTAAACAAAACTAATTATTAAAGATATTCATTATCTTATTTGATTCAGTGGGGGGTATTAAAAAAATTTCCCATTAAAAAATTAGATGTAATTCTTTGACAGAATGTGACCTATTAAGAAATGTTTTCTGCAAATTCTTAGATGGCCTTGGTTCCAATACATAATGTGAGACTTAAGCATTCTCTTTTTGTGAGAGGTTGCGAAGTAATATGTTTCTTTCGTCGAGGAGATTTGTAGATCATCATTTCCGGGAACTAATTGATGACGTGAGCACAATTCTATACAACAAGTATAAAACAATATAGTCATCCTTTTCTTGCTAAGAATGAAAATGTGTAACGCGGCGGTTTTTCTCTGTCAACTTTTTTAATTATTCATCGAAATATTAGCTCATAGTCAACCTCTGTAAAGAGATTAAGTATTAAACTATTTTGCCGTCACAAAAAGTCTCAGCACTTGGCAGTTCCGGTCCTTGGCCTTTTCACCCTTCCACCATTCATTGTATCATTTCATTAACATGGCACTAGCTATCCGGCAGAAAATTTCATCGCCCCAGAGGGTTGTTTCTGTTTCAAGTAATTCGTAGGTTATATCATTCTCTATCGGATCTTTATTGGAATTCGAGCCCCTTCCACTCTGTTTTCCATTCCCCAGTTTTCGCTTCCTAATTGCAGTGCCGGTTTGCAAACTACACAAGTGAAGGAGAACCTCATTGGGCATTTGATTTCCTTTTAATGTTATCGTGTCAAAATTACCGTCACCTAATTCCGTCCACCACCCTAATTCCGTTATCCTACCAAATTTAATGATATATCTTCGTTTCTTCTAATTTACGATATGACAGGACCAAGAAAACACTGTACTAATTAGCATTTGATTGATTGAGTGATTAGTGTTTCCGGGCACATCAACTGCTAAGTTCATTAGTCACGTAAGTGTAGTGTATGCTTTTTTAATCGCGGAAGATGGCTGTAAACTTCCTTCACTGGATGGTGAAATCTGGCGACGACCTACACGTCGGCTAGCGGGGTTTTCCCCAATCAGGTATCTCCCACCAGCGGGCCACCACCTCCGCTTGAACAAGTTCTAAGCGCCTGACTAGTCTCCATTATGTGTGGTAGTGAAGTGGATGTAAGTATGTCTGTGTGCGTGCGTGTGTGTGTGTGTGTGTGTAAGTGTATACGTAAGGGATGAGGATACGGCAAGGAAGGGAAAGGAAAGATCGCGGGCGGACCTTGGCTCATTTGTGAGGGTACTGCTCCGGCATTCGTGGATCGCAGAAACCGCAGAAAACTACCGTTCAGAGCAACCGGCCGTTAACATTCTCCTCTAGCACTAATTCGCCGCCGCCTGCGCCGCCGCCCACACGCGCTGCGAGTGTCAGCGCGCAGATGTCGTTCGTCCATCGCCGAAGACGCCACGCCGTCTGCTTCATGCAAAGAGAGCTACGCAGCCTCTGTCGCGTCTGCTGCTGCATGTGTGCGGTGGACCCACGTGGCGCAATGGTTTTGCGGTGCAGCTGAAGCGAAGCACGCGATTAATAGGATTTGGACGTGATAAAAATAAGAGATAGCGGAACATTTTTGGTGATATAATGCAGCCTGTTTCGGCAGCGCAAGGGGTTGTAGTCAAGTCGAAGTTGAGTCCTGGGTAAATCATAGGTGTTTTTACTTATGACTGAGGAGTGGTTGACATCTCTTCCCACAACACATTACATCTGATTGTTTATTACGCTTAATTACTTATCTCTTACCACTCACAATCATCTCAACCATCATCTATTCTAAGGATGGCAATAAAAAACAATTTCGTGATCATCTTCGCAAGAGCTGAGAGGACATTCGGCGTAAGCTTCGTCCCTCGCCTACACTCAGAATCCCAATTTGGCTTATCATCATAGTAATTCATATGCAATAGCATCAAATTTTCAATTTCGCTACTTGACATGTTCGTGTTAACACATGCAAACGACAGTGTATTAATGGAACCACCAATTCAATACATTAATATCTAAATAACTAATAAACTACGTTGGATGCCGACTTTCCAAGGCAATAGATATTTGCTCCACAAATGTAATTATTTGTGAATTATACGAATATTATCTCTTAAGCCCATAGCTCTACATGTATATCAGTGTATTAATAAAAGGGTACTGCTCTGCATGATACCACTGGCGTAAATGAGAGAGGGAGAAATCATGTGATTTCGAAAGCAATAGCTGACAATATTTACCTAATTAGTCTTTGCGCAGGGTATCCAAAACTATTATTTAGAATATTTATTGTATCTCATTCGGTACATTTAAAATCTGAAGAGAGTTTGGAGGAAAGTGTGGGGTGGGGTGATAGAGAGAAGATGTATTTTTTACTCGAACTTCCAACTTGTTTTACTTCTATGCGGATTTTCGCTTTGGTCAAATAAACGTATTAACAAAATAGTTAGCACATTTGATCCACAACACCTCTCAGTTTGTTTCCTCTTCATTTCAATTGCTGCACCATCGTTTCCCAATTAGGCAAGACGAGCGTACGATGGAGGGGGTACAGCAATGAAGGAGCATCATGAGGAGCACGTCCCGACAGGTTAATTGTGAGCGGGTTTGCGCAACGCTCGGCGTTTATTGGAAAGGGAGCCCTACAGTTTTCTCTGCCCGGGACCCTCATATTTTTAAGCCCTCTGCCTCTCGGCAGTCCCTCGAGCGCCCTTGACCTCGAGTTGCCGAGGTCACGCGAGGAAGCGGCCCGAGTGAGGGGCGGGCGGGCGGCGCACACCTCCGCCGCCGGGTTAATCGAAGCGAGTGGCGCAATTCAACGCAGCTGGCCGCGGGTGCTGGGGGTGCTCCCGCCACCGACGCGGCGGCCGATGAGGGCCTCCGTCACTCCCCATTCCCCACCGGCATAGGCGGCTCAGGGCTTCTACCGATGTCACTACCGGGAGCGGAGCGGTAGCTCAGTGCATCAACTCATGCCACTGCAGCACCTCTGGCCGGGTTCGAGGTTCGAGTCCTGACGGCGGTAGGATTTTGAGCCCGGTCGGGGGCTTAGAGCTTGTCCCGGCTGGGGCGGTGCTGCGCTGGTGGGAGAGTCCTGGTTAAGGGCAAACCCTGCTAGCCGACGGAAGGTCGGCGCCGGATCTCGCCATCCAGTGGGGGAAGATCACCGCCATCTCCCGAGGGGGGTAAACATGCACTACACTTATGGGACTAATGACCTAAGCTGCTGACGCGCCCGGAATCACCAACCAACCAAATCTCCCATCGGCATAGGTGGCTCAGGGCTTCTAATTATGTCACTACTCTGAGTCCTAGGGTTCGAGTCTCGATGGTGACTGAATTTTCGACATTAGCTACATGATCAGCCGCTGTTTGGATTTTAGCAGCCGGGAGCTTTGATCTGTAGTTTTCTGTGGTTTCTCCGATCAATGCCAGACGAAAGCCGGAGCAGTTCCCTAACAAACGGGCACAGGACCGCGCGCGAACTTTCCTTCCCCTTCATTGTCCTATCCTCACCTCTTACTAACTCACATTTACTCAAACATGCACTACACTACCACATGTGCAAGGACACCAGTCAGGAGTTTAAAGCTTGTCCCGTCTAAGGTGGTTCCCTGCTGGTGAAAGATACCTGATTGAGGAAGATACCGCTAGTCGTGGTGTAGATCAGCGCGGGATCTCGCCATCCAGCGGGGGAAGATCACCGTCACCTCCCGAGGAAAACACACCTCCCGTACACTTACGGGACCAATGATCTTATAAGTTGACGCACCTGGAATCACTATTCAATCAATCACTCCCCCACCTCCCCCCATCTACAGTTCTGAAGTTCTTTCGCGGGGAGCTCGATAATGTGAACTTTATTTATTTATTGATTTAACGTCGAAACAGTTAAAAAGAGATAGAGAGTTTATTTTCTGTGAACCCTTCCTTCTCTTCTCATGACCCTCCTTTCTTTTACACTCCTAGTGCACGATGTTCATCTCATTAGACGATTATATTGCAAATTCCCACTTTCATAAACTACCTGCGTTTCCATCATCACCGTTTCCAGCAATTCCCTTTTAGGTTTCTTTACCTCCTCCTCACATCATATAGTCCTTACCTTCACTCTCCATCCTACTCTCTTCAGTTTCCCTTTCCCTCTCCTCCAAACTTCCCTCCCCCCATTTTACTGTACCCACCACCTGGTAAATTGATCAACAGCTTAATTAAAGGGCGCAGGTGAGCTCTTGAGTGAGGGATTAGTAAAATAAATAAAACGTTCGATGAGTTGATGAAGGGTCTTCTCCTCCCTATTGTTGTAGGAAGTGAAGGGGGCTCCGTTCTTTTCGATCTCCACACACCCTCATTATTTCAACTACCACTAATACGCAATGACCTCTAGGAGAAGGAAGGTGACTGCAGTGTTCGTGTGTAACGGACAAAAACATTTATTATACTTATTTTATATTTTTCGAATCTCAACTAGAAAATGAATAGTCACTGGAAGAAAAATGAATTAATGTGGTTATACAATTTTTAATCTATTTATTTTTGAAATTCCTCGTGTTCTGTCGTAATATGTCTGGCATACTTCAAGTGGAAGTGTTTGGAATGCCTAACAAGTACCAGATGACGTACGCAGTATACTAAACAATACTCAGCAAATGCATCATCTGCTCCTTTTTATGTCCACGCAAACTGCATAATTATTCGAGTCAGATTACGTATTGCCTAAAATTAACGCTTGCGGAATACTTTGTAAATAGAGAAGAACTTGCGTATGCATAATGGAAGATTTTTCGGTGAAATTTAAAAATTATTAAAAATGGTGACAAAGAATGTGTTTACTATAACTTGCCTTTAAAGTGTGTTACAAATTTGTGGTAATTATATTAAAAAATAAATGAATTGATATGACTTTATTTAATTTGAATTAATTCTCATTTTTTATAAATTATAGATTCTTTGTATCATGTTCAAGTGACTTTCTTCGGATGAAAAACGTACCAATTCTATGTTACGTCTGAATTTAACTGATATTATATTTCAAGGTGTGAAAATGTATAGCAAATCTGACCCCACTTAATAATAAAATTCACAGATGTTTTTCATTCTGATATATTCTCATATTTGATGAAAGGCATTATTCTGTAACGTTTTCTGTGATAGTCATTGCACAATATTACTCAATATAGACAGTTTGATGTAATTTTCATGTACGAATAAATTAATGTGTGTAGTACGAAAATCTCCAGCAGTACAGCGATAACGCAGCTGATAGACTCGAACTGTGCTGTGGCGCCACCTAAAAGAAATAAAAGTATATTATATTATTTTTTACTGTAGTTTAAGAAATGAGCAGCTTGAGTGTTTCAAGCCACTAATTTACGTTATGAATAGGAAACTGTTCAAATGCGTCACTGTCACTAGATGCCTGCGTAATATTTAGATTTGTTTTGTTTTTTTCGCGGAAATTTTCAACAAAACTTTCGAAATCATGATTCTGAATTGTAGCATTGCACTCGACATCCGTTTCCGGAGTGTTACGCGAGGTCTCAGGAAAGAACACGCCGCCAGTTAGCCTAGTGACGCAATCGCTTGCACAGTTAAACCATGCATCTCCATCTCTCAAGGATATGCATGCAAGGATATGCTTCTGTGTCGTCAAAATTTATTCCGACTCTGTGGGAAGCTACTGGATGACATCGTCGTAGACTCCGAGCGGTTTACATAGCTAACTATGAATGTAATTTTCTCACATCATGCACCGAGTCAGCGGCCTGGGTCAGACGCATCTGCTTTGCATCCGAGAGCCCGGCCTGCCTGCGTCGGGCGCTTAAATATTGGCCCAGTCATCCAGCCCCGACGGGCGTTCTGAAAGTGCTCGGGAAGTTTGCTGTATTTTTGGAGTGCACTGTCAAGGTTCTTCATATTGATGTTTCGCGCCGATAACAAAGGATTTAGTATGAACGAAGTTCTTGTATTATTATTAGAGCAGAATGCTCCTTGTGATCGGGCCTCGAAAACGTTGAGTAGCTGTAAAATATTTGTCTTTTTGCGTCCAGGTCGTTCACCTTCTTCGTTTGCTTGAATGACCTATTTAAAAACTGCGTCGAATGTGTGATCTCTATTCCAGGGATAAGTACTGTAAAGATGTAGTGATGTACATGAGGGAATTTGTTAAAAACAATAAGAATATGCTATTATATTTATAAGTTGAGTTATTCGTAATGCGTTAAATTTTGATTTCCAAACACTCCATTGATAATTCAAATATTGTAGAAGTGAATTCGGGCATTAACTTTATGCCACAGCAAATAACACCTTCGTTTAAAATTAAAATGTGGTGTAAAAATTCATCGAATCACAAACTCGCTTTCCTTTTTGGTATGTTGTGAGAATTTATGCAAACAAACGAATGTTGTATATGATAATATTTTGTAATATAAGTATTTGCTGACTTTAAAACACGTTTTTTGTTCATTTGAAACCAAATGATACGCTCCCATTTTCTTGTGCCTAAAATGAGTTTATTTCAAAGACTATTTTATGTCTTGTACTAATAACTGGAAGAAAACAAAATGAGAGAGAAAAATGGATGTGGCAGCTGCAATGCTCATGGTCCAAACATGGATATGTATATTTTAGAAGTTGATTACGGACCTTGTTTTATAACTAAAATATTTACCTGTTATATAATTTAATATTTTTATAAATAATTGTTTCGATATATCTGGTAATTTCTAGATTCTTCAACCGATTATGTTTTTCATTCACATTGTTTCACATTACTAGTCTTCAATGTGTGAATTGACAAGTTTCTCTCGAGTAACGTTTCAGAAATTAAATAAACAAGTGAATTATCAGCAAAGACACGTCAAAAACAGGGTTTTCATTTTAGTTGTTTAATCTCTGTAAACGTGATTTACAATGTATACATATGTAATGTCGGAGTGTTCCGATGTAGGTGAACTGATATCGAAGTCAGAAGGTCCAATGCCCCATGAACATTCCCATATCTACTAATTTAAGTTTTCTTTTCCCAATTCGTTTAATTCAATATTTCAAAGAATGGAAATTATATATGATGCACATACAAATGGATTAAGCGAGTCCCAGACCGAGATAAATTAATAATTTTCCAATATAGGACATGAAACACTCTCGGGGGACTATCGCCAGTACATACTCACCTTCCGTCAATTTGAACTCTGCTAGTTGTCTACTAAGCTTAATCTCCCGTGTTCTAGTCTTGAGGTCAATCCCCACTAAATCCGATGAACTCGAGGTTTAGAATAGGGCTGCCTTAAAGAATGCACGTGCAGGAGGTATTAACGGTGCTTGGCTGCAGCATTACGTCTCGAACCACGAACGAGCAACAGGTGCGCGTTCCCAGGAGTCTGTGAATTCCTCGCGCTGTCTCTCATACGCTGCCTGGTAAATCCAACGCTCGTTAACCACGTGGCCGACAAGTGAAAATTTATGCTTTACCTTATATTTTACTCTCTCTCCTCACCTGACCTTCGCCTTGTATGTTAATAGAGGTCAATTGGAAGGGTTGTTTGAGAAATCATTACTTTGATGCTAGCGAGAGTCCTCGAGTCTGTATTCGAGAATCGAGTTAACGGGAGCCCCGTGTAATATCGAACATGCGCATCGTGGTCAGTGTCCACGAAAAGAGTAATGCGTCGGATCTCGCCTGCATTTAAATCGTTCTCCTCGCTTCGCCGGAATTTTGTAATTTTAAACTTACAAGGGGAGAGGGACTCGTCTCGCTGTTGAGATAACAATGTGGAAGGACAACTACAAGTTTACGGGCGGGAACATTACGATTAACATGAAATTTGAGTAAATCATCGTTCGTCGGGAGATTATGATCGTGGAGTATCCATCGTGGAGATCTTAATCGCGGGCGTGCTGGAACGATCCAATAAGAGTCGTGCGGAGGTGGCGCAGACACACGCGTGTTGCCAGCGCACGCTCGCTGACACGTCATCGCGTCAAGCGCACGGCAGGGCAAGCACCCGGCTTCGTGAAGATTTAAGAATACAAAGGTTAGCTTATTGAACTCTGTAATCGTGGTAGGTGTAAGCAGACTAATGAAATTGTTCAGCTTTCGTACGTGTTTGATAATGCCGATATTTATGTCTTGGGTTGTGCTTTTTGCACAGTATAAAGCGGAATCTGGGACAAGAATTCGATGTGGTCATTGCATCGATACGTAGTATATTGGGGTTTATTATGCACGAGATATTTTCTATGATAGAACAATGAGTAAACTCACGTTTGGTTCAAATACGTGAAAAGAAATTTTTATATTCAAATCCACAAACTCATGCCGCTACAACAGACAGATTTCTAATAGTAGGTGAAGACGTTAGGAAAAAACAAAATAAGAATGACTGAACTGAAATGGCGATGGATGTCCGCGGGAAGTCGTGACGTATAGTTACTTTTTAATTAATAGGAGGCGAAATCATCAAAAATAGCTACAGCAATAGTTATAGTTAAAATAGTGGTGATAACAGTACAGTACTCAGCTATAGTTTTTAATTGTGGAGAAACTTTTAAAAACTTAGCACAAATTTTGAACATAGTGCCAGTATAACTGGTAGAACACAGTGTATGGATTCTCATTCCATTGAAATAAATTGGTTAATGTGTTCAGGACGAAATGTTTAAAAGGAATTTGAATAAACCATAATTTCATGTTCAGTAATTTTGAAAATTTACATTGACCTTTTAAGACAATCTTGTATAAGAAATCCAAGAGACGAGAACGAAATCAAAGAGTTTGGAGCCGAAATGGCAATTAAAGCTGGAAGGGCAATGGATACACTGTTCTTGTCCCGACGTACGCATCGAGGCGTACCAGTACTGGCGTGAATTTATATCACACGCTGAGACTTATCAAAAATTAAAGGTGTGGTACACTTTTGAGAGAGTTGTTTCAGTCACATCCCATGCCATCAATTTCTTTACTCTCTGTGTACGTTCCGACAAAAATTAATGCCCAACGTCTAACTGCCGGTTATCTAATTGTTTATACGATTCCGCTGGGAATGTCATAATATTAATCGGTTATTAGAAAACATTTTCATGAATATTACATAAAACCCCACCAGTTCTTTTGCAAATGATAGACGCGTGTTTCCCCCTGAGGATCTGGTTCATATCTCACTCGTCTCCGGAAAAGATGCGCAGGTTCTGCAGAGGATAGAGATCATCGGCCACGAGCTGGGCCATCGGCGACGCGGGTGATCTTTCATCCCGACCGGAAACGGCCAAATTCTAAAAATATTTTTCCTTCCTGCAGCCGCCACCCGCCGCGGCGCAAGCGCGCCATGGCGCGCGCCCTCAGGCGGCGCGTGCAAGGCGGCGCGTGTTTGCGTTCGAGCCTATATTTGGCCACCGGGAAACTGCACGCTCGCAGGGCCCTTTAACGGATCTTCGCCGCCTCCGCTGCCGCCGTCGACGCGTCTGCGCCACTGCAACCGCGACCGTCTACGCCATCACTATCCGCCTTCACCATACCATCAGTGTTGCCAGGTTGGGGATTTCATCCCTAAATTTCGCGTTTTCATCCCTAAATTTGGCGGGTTTTTTCCCTTTACTGGCAATTTTGAGGAGGAAAACTTTTAGGGATTTTTCTTGGGAATTTAAATTTCACTCTACTTTTGAAATATTTTTTTTAAATTTTTTATTTTTAGGGGTTTTATTAAGCCGACTGTCGGTTACCTTTTACATCCCGATGGGACGCATATTCGACCATACACTAGACACTAACACATTTGTGGGTTCCTCTCTGGGTCAGCAGAATGCGAAGCCCTCCGTGACAACACACACACACTGAAAGATAAGGGACAGACAACCATGCCCAAGGCGGAAGTCGAATCTGCAACCTTTCGGACCGAAGCGCTGTGTCGGTACACGCGCTTAGCCAACTCGGCCGTCCAGGCCGGCTTAAATAATACATAATAGTAAATAATAATATAATGGTACAAGTCGGCTTGGCGGCGCATGTTTGTGTTGGACCCTATATGTGGACACCGGGAAACTGCATTCTCATAGGGCCCTTTAACGGATCTCCGCCGCCATCGTCATCGCCATCGCCGTCCCCGTCACCCCCGTTGCCGCCGCCGTCGATCCTGCAACCGCGACCGTCTATGCCATCGCCATCGTCATCGCCATTGCATCCGCCTTCACCGTATCATCGCCTTTGCCGCCGTCTCTAACTCTATCTCTACCTTCATCCTCACCTCCATTTCCACCAGCCCATCTTCATCCAACTCTTCCTTTGCCTCGGTCTCCACCTACATCTTCACCTTTACCTCCGTTCCACCTTAATTTGAGGTGCAGGATGGTCTGAGCATCTTGCCGTGGAGATGTGTTTATACCACAGTCTTGATAGGTTAAGGTTACTTATCAGTTTTAGGCGTTGGAAAGTAAAAACTTAGAGTTTGGTCAACTTGCGCATGATAAAAATACGTTAAAAGCGATCGCGAGTTTGTTAATGTTTTTTAATTAACACTCTAATATTGTGTGCTTTTAAGTAGCACTATCTTGAACAATTTAGATAAATCCGTGATCGTACTCTGAGACTATTCTTATCATAGTTGTGATACACAAAGATGCACCGCCAAGGATACCTGCGTGGTTCTTTGTTCTTAAATTGACTGAAATGCAGTCTATTGACGCATATTAAAGTTTGTGTCTTCTGTGAGAGGTCTCGTCGTTGAATGAATGCTGTTTTGTACTCTTGATTTGACCTCTCATCGACATTACCAGCTGACTGAAAGCTATTGGCTGCAGATTTTTTAATGATTTCCAAGTTTTCACAAAGTGGATTGTTTGAACATGTAATTTCATGATTCAGTCTCCCCATCACGACTGTGGTCATTTGTCTGGTTTCCGAGCAATCCTTATGACGAATGTTGGGATGATTTGATTGTGAGAAGTATATATGTACTCTTTCCCAACGTCACACACATTATTTTGTTTATGTAAATTCAGTAGTTGAGCTCTAGCCAGTACTTCGGACTTATGTATGAGTAAACTTTCTAATATTGATAATATTTTGTTAAAAACAATAATTTATTGTTACGTTCTTACGATACAATTTTACACAATACCAACAAGTCAATTTAATTTTACAAAAAAATTCAAAATTCTTCACGTTTCTAATTAATTGTCCTACGAAGTATAGGACTCAGAAGAGCTAAATGTGGAACATTTAATAAAGATCATTGAAGATATAATTTTGAAGATTACAGTTTTATTCATTGAAGATTAAAAAAAACACTGCTTTTTTACAACTGTTTTGTTCCCGTGCGTGAGTCATTCGGTAGTATTCATGTACACTAATAATCCACTGTTCGGAATTTTATTTCCCAATAGGTCTTTTTTACGAGTCCTTAATAAAAATGTAATTCAAATAATGAAAATCATATCTCGTTTCTGCAAAGTATATTTAGATATTTATTAAATAGATATTTAAAAATTTCATTTCATCAGTCTGCTTTCCTTTAAGGGGGTAATGGATAAAATAACGAATGGCATTCAAGAGTAAAAATATTTTCTCTACTGCAATGTTGTGTATCTTAACCTCCTGAAGAATAAACGGAAGCGGAGTTTTTCAGTTTAGTTTTTTACAAACAAATAATTAGCTACTGTTCAGAATTACGGCGAAATAGTTACCCGAATTCGGATCAAAGCTCCGCATACGTCCGAAACGTTTGACAATAATTCGATCTTGTATGAAGAATCCAACTGCTGTTTAAAACTACTTTATTCACGCGTGAGAATCAGCCACTGGGCACTAGTGGCGCTCCAAGACAATATTATTGCTTCAGGGTTAAACGTTCTCACTCGCGAGTGAGTAAAAATCTCATCTTCCGCTCTTGTTCTGTAACTTACTAATGGCTATTATAAAATCACCATCATCAGCATAAATGGTGCGTGCGTCCCCCTGAGTGACTCACTGTCCTCCTCATTTCGTCTCCCGGAAGCGGCCAGGGCTGCTCACCCGACGCGTCCCGGCGCATCGGGAGCCTCTCGCGGTAAAAACCCCACTCGAGGTCGCGGCCGCCTGATCCCTTGGGGGCAAAAACTGCTTAAGGTCAAGGTTTTCTCAGGGGCCCCACCCCGGCGCCCCCGACGCGATCGCCGCGCCCTCTTCGATCCCACTGTTTCCCAAGCGCCTGCGAACGCGCGCTCCGCGGGCGTCCGCGAGACGCTTCGTGGGAGACTTTCGAGGAATGGGCGGGGTTGGGGGTGGCGTGAGATGGGATGACGGGTTCTGTATACGAGCAAGCCGCACTCGCGAGCCTCGCTGGTGTCGGTTGGCAATCTATCACTACCGTCTTGTTCCCTGTTGTGTGTAGCGTCAGCTAGAGCCGGATAAGGCTTACCCTTGGTTGCATAGCTTTAGCGTTCCATACACCGTCAAGTGCCGCTTGCAAGCCTGATTTGCGAAAGGGGCTTAAAGCCGTGTAAGACTCAATAGGGACAATGGAAATCTCGCTGTCTAAAGAAAAGAGCTGCTTGAATTTGGGGGCGGAGGAAAGAGAAACAAATTACAGAACTCCTGAGTCACCGACGAAATAATGTCTACCCCTACTGTGTATTATTGTTACCGCATACCAATGGGGGTGGGGGAGGGGTCAGACACGATCCAAAGCGTATTTTTTGTTTATTGTTTAAATGAAGGGATAATGTTTCATCATTTAGGATTAAAATCATTATTATTTTTATTATTCAAATCATTCTTAACCTAAGTGATAGTTTGTGTTTCAATACTTAAACGATATTTTTATAAAGCAATGTTACGATGCACCAATCGTTTCTCCAAAATTCTGGCGTTCTTATACAGTCATACATACCTTGCAACCTTATTTCCGTATCTGCTGAAGTAGAAAACATTGTGCACACTAAGCAACATAGTGAACATTGAAACAATTATTCAAAAACAGGACATGGCTGTGTCCCCGCATAAAGGACCACGCAAGTATAGAAAATGTTTAAAATAGAATATGTGCCATTACATATCTCAAAATATTTTGACGATAACCACCAAAAAATGTTTCAAATATTTGTAGCATCAATTTTTTAATTTATAATTTTTTCCTTTAATTATTTTGCAATTTATTCAGAAGTCCGCCTTTGACACCTCTTCATTTGTATTCGAGGGGGCAAGTACATGAGGGAGCATTTGAAGGACATTTACAGTGAGGCAGGCCAGAGGGCATTTGAAAAGATAGCCCTCAGAAATGCAGCACAGTTCGCTCCTTGGATGAAAGTACTGCAGCTCGGAGAACTGTGAATCGAGCGGAAGCTTCTTGCTGCTCTGCCGTTCGAGCATCCTCCTCTAGAGGCCACGCACGGGCAGCGAGCGCGCTCGGGAGGAAATGACCTCTCGCGAGAAGATTTATGCGCGACCGGCCGGCACGCGAAGCGCGAACGCAGAGCGCGGGAGGTCCCGCCTTCGAACCCCGCGCAGGCGGAGGAACTAGAGAGGCAAAGCGGACAAAGGTAGTGGATGTGGCGGACAGGGGCACGGGAGGATGTTGGAGCGGTGGTGGTGAGGCGGGAGGGGCGGAGCGGAAGGGTTGAGTGGGAGGGGGGGTGCGGTAAGTGGTGGAGACGAAGGTGGAGTGGTATCGGAGAGTTTACTTGGGTTTATCTAACGTGGCATCTGAGGGTAGTATCTCAAGATGGAATATGGTACGACTTTTTGCGTCTTTGTCGGTCCAGCCGCAAGATTTCGCATGATGGCGACCGTATCAAGCAGTGCTGCAGATCAAGCAACTCTAGCGGTACGACCGAGAAAGACGCGAAAAGCCGTGCCATAGTCCATCGTGGAGATACTACCCTCAGATGCCTCGTTAGAAAAACCCAAGTATAGATGGAGTAATATCGAAGATGACTGAGACGAATGGGGGAGAGGGGCCGAAGATTGCAGAGGTGGTGGCACCGTGGCAGAGGAAAGAGTGCCGAAGGAGGTAGCTAGTATAACGTAGGTAACAGTAGCGGTTGTGACTAAGAATTCTTCCCTAAGGAGGGAACAAGTTGCGTTGGTGATGGTGGTGGTAGTGGTGGTGGTGGTGGTGGTGGTGGTGGTGGCGGTGGCAGTGACGGTGGTAGTTGTGGCGGCAGCGGTAGTGGTAGGGGTAGCGGTGGTGGCGATGATGGTGTTGGTAGTGGTGGTGGTGGTGGTGGTGGTGGTGACGGCAGAGGCGGAGGTGGCAACAAACTCGAAGACCATAGCGTACGTGCAGCTGCCGTAGCCGAAAAGGCGGTGGTGGCCTGGTGGCGGTCGTGACGGGGCAAGAGAAGCGGCAGCGGAATAACTAGACCGCCGCAGTCGAGTACGAGAACAAAGAAGAATTGTGTTACATTCAGTATTCTGTCTCGTGAAAGGTATTTTTAACCCTCAAGATGAAGTACGGATTCAATAGACATTGAAAAGCAATGGTTGGAATGTTAACGCAGAAAAAGTTACATTTTATTTTTTATTCCATTTTCTTGAAGTTTGCCATCTCAAAGAAGCAGTTGACTGGCTCTAATGCAAGAATGAGATAAAAATTGAATTAATATCATGACAAGTTTAGTTTCATATAAAAATTCTAGCTACTCTCAAACGTGAAACACAGCGGAATTGCTTACTGAGGAAAATTATGTCCTTGTATCCTATGTATCAAATCAGTTATTGAGTATGAACGACATATTTGCAGCAAGTATCCTGCAAATCATTTATTCCTCATAGTACATAAGTGTTACTAACAGCTGACATACGACTGACCTGCGAAAATATCTATCATGTTCATTTATTTTAGCAGAACTAGGGAGTTGTGGTAAAGTCACTAGGTGAGTTACAAGTTACAAGTTGTTAGGAGAGTGCTCATAAAATCAATGTCACTATTTCCATTCTAATCCTTTTGAACACTTCAGAAGTTAATTTTGAAGATGACTGTTTTCTACAATTTATTGAGCGGCTCGGAGGAACAAAATGGTAAAAGTCAAAACTGAGATTTTGACAAACAGGGAACAAATCCCGTGTTCCTACTTCGAAAAATTGCTGATGATCAACATGTACGCTTCGCCCGCAATACATTGATCTCTGGTGCATCTACTATTATGTATCTGCGGTAGTGCTTCCCTATCCAGAAAAAAAGATCAATGCCAATTTTGCCGAAAAGTCGCTTGTCATTATGTTCCCCGGAGCAGCTTAATGGCATTTTTTACAATCCTGTATTTTTTATATAGATGTAGTGTTTTTGTAGTAAAATAATGATTAGACTTTTAAGCATAAACTTTTCTTCTTTCAATTGGTTTTTAATTTTTTTAATTTCTTTGCTTGCAGATCGTTAACTCTCCTAGTGTTCCTGCTAGCGACATACTTCAGCTCCGCGCCAGCGAGACAAGTAAGTGATCTGCCAGACAGTGGGAATACAAGAATTGTTGAATTTGAAAAGGAATCTCAGAAACCTTCTGAATATACAGTTATTGAATGTGTCCAATTGGTTGTGCTCAATAGCGTCCAACTGTATTGAATTAAAATTCAACGTTTAGGGACATATTCTAATGGGAATTTAAAATGGGGATTTCTCTTGTAGACAAATGTTAAAGTTTCTCAAAGAAACAATAATTTAAGTAAATATTGTACGATTATAATTTAGTATACATTGCACTTTTAACATCTCTCATGCTAAAATATTGTTGTCCATGTATTTAATAATTCGGACTAATGGAATCATATAACAAGTTTTGTTAATCGCCTATTAAATAATTTCAGTAGTATACATACTTTTTGTGACTCTCACACGCAACCAATCTTTATACATGAGGTCTCTAAAAAAGAGAATTTCATGGAGACGTAACGAGTTGCATATTTACTTAAAAAAATATGAAGGATTTGTTTTAAAAAACACACATAAATATTCATGTCAAATGTAACCCGCAACACTAGGTCGGATTTTTTAAAAATCTGTATCGGTAAATAACTCCTAAATGAAGTTATTTAACGCCTTGAAACCCTTTCAGACAAGATGCTTCAAAGAAACGTTCCTCACACCGAAGTCTATAGGATGAGGTCTTCTTGAGCATTCCATTACATTTTTGCTGGTTCAACTCTTCTCGATTCTACCCCACCTGTCCAGAGCCTGTAGAATTAAACTAATTACTTGATATTCTACGCGATTAAATTACACGAGTGTACCTCTCTACTCGGTTATAACGTTAAAACCGCGAGCGGTAGCTCAGTGCATCAACTAATGTCACTGCAGCGCCTCTGACCGGGAGGTCCTAGGTTCGAGACCTGACGGCGACAGGATTTTCGACACTAGCTTTTCAGCTAGGTCGAATTCAGTCGCTGTCTGGAGGAGAATTCTAGCGGCCGCCTGCTCTGATTGGTAGTTTTCCGTGGTTTCTCCGATCAACACCAGGAGAATGCCGGAGCAGTACCCTAACAAACGGGCCACGGACCGCGCGCGATCTGTCCTTCCCATTCCTTGTCCTATCCTCTCCCCTTTACACACAAACTAACACTAACATGCACTACACTACCACATATCCCGGGAGACCGGTCGGGAGCTTAGAGCTTGTCCTGGCTGGGGCGGTGCCCCGCTGGTGGGAGAGTCCAGGTTAGGGGGAAACTCCACTAGCCGACGGTAGGTCGGCGCCGGATCTCGTCATCCAGTGGGGGAAGATGACTGCCATCTCCCGAGAAAAAACATGCACTACACTAACGGGACTAATGACCAGAGCAGTTGACGCGCCCGAAAACACGAAAAAATCAATCAATCAATGTTAAGTATGAATAGTTTGTATTGAAAAGGGTATATAGTATTGTTATCAGTTACAAGGAGACATGTAGAACAAGTGACGGAAGATAACAGTCTTGAAGAAAAGTATATATTACAGGCTTAATATGGAAATACAAAAATAGAGAAGAGTATGGGGTTTAATATGCGAGAGTTCTCGCATGGGTAGTAAATTTCATTATTCGGCTCATATACATCGTAATTCATCGTCATTACATCGTATTTAATGTTCAATTTTACATTTATTCTTATTTTGCTTAAATACGCACACAGGGAAAATAAATATATAAATATAACTATTATAGTATGCATCATTAAAAAAATTAGTTAAAAGTTAAACTACATATTTCAATCTAAAATAAAAGTTAAACAATTAAAACCTTTCTAACAGATAATATTTTGTTAATTTCATAATATTGGAATATTTTAATTTTCATTGAAAGGAGATGATTTTTTTATTAATCGTGTTTATTAAAATAAACATTAATAGACAACTATAATATTTGTGTGATTAGTTAATAAAATTAATTTAATGTTTAATTATTTTCGCATAAAATGTATCGATAACGCCACTACAAGTTTGATGATAAAATTAACAGTTAACTACCAATATAATTTAATATTAAACGTAAAACATGAAAAAATTGTAAGTTTCGTTAAACTAAATAACCGAAACGTTAATATTTGGTTTCTATTTTTATTTATTTAATTGCATGGTAAGGTTTCATTTCATATTATAAATATTGCCTGAACCTCCAAAAACAAATTCGGCTTGTAAACTATTAAAAAAGTATTTTAAGAGTGCGATCTGATGAAAAAAAAAATACGAAAATAAAAATTATCCCCAACTGTTTGTCATTTTTTTTCATTTGAAACCAACAAAAAAAATTATACGAGCTCTTTTAAATGTTGTTGGAAAACATACAATACATAGCAAAACAATTACACATAAACAATATCACAGTTTAATATGGATGAAGGAAACACAATCGAACACCCCCAAATTTATTTTTCGCGTGGGTCACTTTGCGAGGGTGGACCACATCTGAGTTTTCGACCCAGGCTTTCTTTGAAGCACACTTCCGGCGTGGGTCGAGGGGATCTTCGAGCAGGCGCGCTCCGTGGGCGTCCCCTGGAACGCCCGGCTGTGATTCTCACTTTCTCCGCTAGATAGTCTTATTTAACTATATATCCGAACACTCTGACTACTTCCAATGATTAAATGGTTTATGAGTCATTAACGTGATGTGTGAGTCATTCATACCTGTTCATCCAGTTGAGTTCTGCGGTCACAATCACCCTTCCACGCCGCAATCCGCTGCAAAAAGGGTGTGGTTGACGGAGCAGTGGGGTTCCCATTGGAGCTCGTGAGCGCAACCTTGGACGAAACTCGGTCCGCCGCGTCGCGCCGCGCCGTCTGGGATTGCTGGCGTGTAGCTGCCGCCACGCCCTTCGAGGCGCGGATATGGGCCACGGTCATATTGGGTGGGCCATCGCTCCCCTTCTTTTCGTCTCACGTGGTATTGATACACATTTCTAAGCGAAGGAAAACGGACAAATTTTGTGATATGCAGATTTTTATTACAAGAATTGTTTAATCGGAGAGGCGATGACACACGGTTTCTGAGTAAGTTGTTCATGTTGAGAGGTGGTGATAAGGGCAAAGATAGTGATTATGATGATGATGACGACGACATTTGTTGATGTGGGATGTACTCGCCAATGAACATGCCGATGGAGTACTTAGGCGAATGAAGTGCGGGGTAAGCAGGAAAAAATTCTAAGAAAAACGAACACTTTATTCTCAACAAATTCAACATGGAATACCGAGTTTTGAATGCCGTTTCCAAGATGTGAAACCGGCTTAGGTAGCGAAGGGCATCAATTGTTGTCGCTGCAGTGCCTCTGGCAGGTCCTACGGTTCGGGTCCCGATAGTAGCCGAATTTTCGACACTATTGCACAGCTAGCTCCAATTCAGCCGCTGGCTGTAGGAGAATTCTAGCAGCCGCCTGCGCTAATCGGTTGTTTTCCTTGGTTTCTCAAATCAACAACAGGGGAATGCCGTACCCTAACGGGCGCATTTTTCCTTCCTTGCTCTTGTCCTATCCTCACCTCGTATTTACACACACTACCTGCACTTGCATGCACTACACTACCTAACATGTCGGGAGATCAGTCGGGATCTTAGTCCCGGCTTGGGCGGTCACTTGTTAAATACATGAAATAATATGCATTTCAGTAGAACATATTTTAATATTAACGTCATTTTATTTATTTCATAGAGTCTTATCTTACAAACTTCACATACAGAAGATTATCTGCCTTATAAGTAATGGCTATAATTAATTAATTGAGTTAAATAATTAATTGAAAATTTTATGGAATGTCAGATACTGCACAGCGACTTATAAAATTACGATAACGATTTTCTGGAATTCTAATTTCTTTTTCAGTTTTTTACTAATTCTTTCCCATCAGTTCTATCATCGGGCGCCTTGACTTGCCGTTCGCCCGGTCTGCCCATGCCTCGTGACGGCATTGCTTTAATGTAAAGAACAAGACGTACGGTGTGGCGTATTCTCTTTCACGCTCCTCCGGGACAGTCTTCAATTATTTTTGTGGAATATATGTATTTGGTATTTTAGGGCCTGATTAATTCGACTTATGCCTGCTGGCGGTGTTCCTAGACATGGGCTTTGTTTTTATTTATTATCCAATTCTGAGGGTTGGGCAGACATGCGGCGAGCGTAACGTATGGCCTTCACAGTTATTTGTTTATTTGACCTTCCAGAGCTTTTTATTTCGTCACACAGATACAAAAACTGACAGGGTTTGAATTGGAAAGCTACAGCTTCATTTTTGCCCTGACCAAGAGTCGAACCCGGGACCGCCTTACAGAATGCGAGCGCGCTGTCCAAGGACTTTGTAAAGTATAAAACTTAATTTTAAAAAAACTAATACTTTTTCTAAACTCTATGTGATTCTGAAACATTTGAAATTGTGAGATAAATATTCGTGTTATAAATTATATCTTGCGTTTTTTTTCACTCAAGGCCACTGGAAGGAGCGGAAAGAACATTTAAGTCAAATTCAAGCTTCCGAGTGTCGATTCTGCATCATAATTAATTCACATAAATAATTTAAATACGTTCATTAGAAGGTGAATTACTTTCAATTTAATGAGAGCGCTCATATATAGAATTCAGAAATAAAAATTAAGATATTTTAACATTGAAATGTTTATTAAATTGATACATGAAAGCTTAACAGGTATGTCTTCAACTGTAGGGTTACATGTAAAGAAACACAGACTGTGTTACAGGATGCAACTATTTAATATACTATTGTTTTTGTTCGAAAAATGATTCTCTTCATTGGTTCTACGTTTCTTTGCATGAGTTCATTCCTTGAGTTCCACTAGAATTGAAAGAGTGTGAAATTTAAGCTCTCAACTGTGGTATTTCAAATTATCTGTATTTGAGTATCCTAATTTTAAATTCAAATGACATGCATCTCGTTTATTGGCTTATTTTTATGCTGATGTCTTCTTCCAAATTCGAGTAGATTAGTAAAGTACGAATATTGAACAATATTACACAACGTGATGTCTGAAAAACTACAATAAGTTTAACATGCAGAAACTTCTTAGAATTTTAAACACGTTTTAAATTTGAAGCTTCGAAACAGAGTCGTTTGGACAGACTTTTACTACCGTCTTACTCATTTACACACCTTTAACGCTGTTTTTCTTTTCTGATCGTATCTTCGAATTTTTTTCTTATTCCTTCAAGCAATCCTTTATTTTATTTTCTAAGAGCTCGTTATGAACCGAGGTGATTTACTTTAGGCCAAGAATAGGTTTACAAAGGTACTCTCGAACCTCTTCCATTTTGTTGCCCTCTCCATTCATTGCGCCGGTACGTCACTCTCTCTTTTACAAACACTTTCGAATTTTCCCACTTTTATCTACAGTTTTCGTCAATTTGGGGTAAACTCGTAATACAATGTGGTACAAACTAAAAAAAATATTACGACTGTAATTTCTCTCTTCCTTGGGAGTGGTGCAATACAAGTGCCATTTATTCACGATACCTTTCTAATCTTGCATCGATTCTCTTCCATCTTTCTTCATCACCATAGTAATTCCCTTTCCCGCCATTGCTTCCCTACCCTACCAATCCCTCCCGCCAATTCTTTTTGTCATTCTCTCCGTAACCCTATAAAGGTATGCCGATTCTTCATCAGTCTCGCACCCCTGCCTACCCCCCATCTTTAATCAATCCCACACTACCCACAAATACTTCACTAACATGCACTCCCTGGTATCCAAACTTACTTGGATCATCGCTTTCGCACAATACTTCGAACCCCGCCGTCGCGCGTATCCTTCCTGCCGCCGCCTCCATTTCCTCACCCTCCTCCTCGTCCGCCACTCGCTGGCGATTGCACCAATCCGCTTATCGCTTCATCTTTCCTCTCACGTTAGCAGCTTAACTGCCGCCGCAGATAGCGTCGCTCGGCCCGTCGCAACGCGTCTTTCGCGAAAGGCTCTCTCCTAGCGTCGTTAACGCCGACGCCGACGCAGCCTCTTATCGAATAATTTCGGATTAGGCTTTCGCCGAGGCATTGTGCATCTCGTAAGCTGGAGGCTGCCCTGTAAATCAACGGTTGTTATTCAAAATTACAGGGTGTTCAACAAATCAGCGATCTCAGCGTAAATGGCCTCTTATTGTAGCCTACACCTGTACGGTCGGCGCCGCTCGGTAAATTTGGATTATTAGGGCTGCCTTCCCGAGCCGACCGCTCCATGGAGGAATGCGGGGTCGACGGATAAACGAGGGCTGGAGAGACCGGTAGCTTCTGCCAGAGCAGTTCTCATTGTAGGGCCTGCCTGGCGCAGAGGAATGAATTAGGCATGGGATTTCCAGGTTTTTGTAAACATTTTTTGCTCTTTTATTTATTTTATTTTCTCGTATCAGTTTTTATTTTCTCGTACCTTTCGAATTTCAGTAGTATTCCAAGATTTTGAAACCGAAATAATAAACTTCTGACTCAAGAATGACTCAGGCATGGATATTCGAAGATTTAGTAAGTGCTAATTGCTTTGATTTATTTCTATTTTGTTTTGTCAGTATCGTTCAAAATTCTTTAGTATTTAATGAATTCAAATCTGAAACTCAATTCCGCTGCTACTAATTTTCTACATTTGCGTAATCTAGAGGCTTAGGCATGTGACCACTATTGAAATTGTAATGATATGCTAGTCGTCCTACTTTTCAGAAATGTGATTATAAAATCTGGATACATGGCATCGCGAATATCAAACCACGAGATCTATGAAAAAGTACAGTAACTTAATAACGTTTAGAAGTAGTCGTGTTAATCATCATATCATTAATCACTATTGTGCCCCGCCAGGGTCATATTATAAGAAGAAACGAAATAGATCAATATCTGTACTTTCAACATCGCATATAAGAACAAGATAAATTCATTCATCACAAATAAAAATATTTAAACGTTTTTGCAAGTGACGTGAATTAGGCTGCTATATGACGTGGCCATGTCAATGATCTTTCAACACAGCAATTTGAGAATTCTATAATTTCAGAATTTTACTTAAGAATTTAACTAAGAGAACTATACTTATCGCCATAAATTATTCTAAAAAAATATGAACTCGAAACACATCATTAAATTTCCAAAAATTCGCTGACGTTGTTTATGGAAGATGCTACAAGTAACAAAAAGGTTTCAATCTTGTAAACCTCTTGCCTGACAATAAATGTGAATCCAAAATAGCTGCTGCAAGAAAGTATTTATGCCTCAATATTTCATGGATGAATGGATTCCTTCTGATTCGCCGTCTCTGCATTGTGGAGAATTTCGTATCCAAATGCGCAACAATTGCACAATTCTAAAAGGAAAATAGAAACATAAAGAAAATTTTTCGTACACTCACGTCTCAAGAAGTACTTTGCGGAATATTTACCGATTGTGAAGTTCAGATTTCGCAGCCAAGACCGAGAAAATTTTTTGATGGGCGGTTACCACGATTACCATAGTATCGTAATTGAAGTCAATGTATACAAATTAACATGGAAAAATTACAAATAATAGTTATTATTCTTATAATACAGAATACATGTAATACACTACTAATTAATACTGGTACATATTACTTACTAACAAAACTAGTCTCAACTCCCACACAGTTTAGAATTAATGTAACAGTTGACAACTTTAGTAGTTTAACAATATCATTGTAACTGATAACTTCAGAAATGACAATGCAGAAGAACATCTGCATTAATGCAACGAAAACGTATGTTTTAAAAGAGTTTTCTCTAAAAATTTAAACTTAAAATTGAGAGATAAATATACTGTGGCGTCGTGGTAGCGAAATAACTACACAGACACGAGCTCTAGTTACAATATTTATTTACAGAATATTATACAGTATTTACAGCTCTGGGGTTACGTTCGCAATCTACCTCCGCGACTCCACGCACACTGCTCCCATCTTCTGGCTAGTGCATCCTCCACCCAGGCGCTTTACCGCGCCGGTGTCCTGACACCCGGTGCTACGCACTCGCAGTGTCCAAGGAATGCACTACTGCCAACGGGCCGCAGTTGCGTCCGCACGCGAGGCGATCTCTCAACGAACTCCTCCTTCCGGCCAGCTAGCTTCTGGCGGTCATGTCCCCCCCCACCCCCTAGCTTCTCTGCACGAGCGGGTGGCTCTGGGACCATATTGCCAGTCAGCCTCCCCTGACCGCCGGCGGGGGGTCAGGACCCTCTGCCCGGCCGACTTGCGTCCCGGAGTGTTAATGGCTCCCTTTTCAGTTGACAAAAGCTACTAACAGTCTTGGTACTAGCCGACTGGATGTCCTCCCCTCTGCTCGCCATCTTCGACACTTTCTAAAGATGTTCGAAGCCCTGGCCGCCATGTGGTGACGTTACAATACGATAAATAGTTGTATGCACCTCCAACCGAAAATAAATGATTTTAGACTCGGTAAATTACCAATCTCGACTCCATTACGCTCAGCCCACTGTTAGTAAATGCTTCATCCTAAATTATTCATTTTTCGTTCTTGATACATAAATAATTACATCTTAATTTTTTAATGGTATCCAGTAACGCCTCCGGTGCAGTCGGAAGCAAGCCTGACCCGAGAGTTGGTTTGGTTGTAATCCTCGCTGAGGCTATTTCGGCCGAACTTCTACCATAAAGGTCGAAAGTTTTAGAAATAAGTTACAATTTGCTGCGTTTGAAACATATTTGAGTGGCTTTGAGCTGTGTTGTGGGGTGAAGTACTGGATAGTCGAATGCAATGTAAAATTGTGCAGTGAGGTGTAGAAAACAGGCCACGCCTCTTTTCAATCTGATTTACCGAAATAATAATTACTAGTGGCCTGTGACAGCAAAAGCAGCTGAAATATTTGATGTTTTAAAGATTGTATTCAAACAAGAACAGTGAAAGCTGCCTTGAGGGGTAACTAATGGTTCTAACGAAATACTGGTGTCGTTGGTTTTCCCGCTGTTTGTCTCGTGTTGTAATAAATTATATTTTTGGTCGACATTCAGCTGGTAATATCCTACATTTTTAAGAAAAAACTTGGATATATTTCATTTGATTAGTTCAAATATCTCTGGTCAAACACCATATGTCTCTGGTCTTCATAAAATTAATTGTTTCATGATTCCTTCATAAGTAACCTTAAACACAAGTAGGTAGACCCACTGAATGTAAGGTCAGATACTTTAATTAAATGTTATTTTTCTCAATTTGCTTTTCACATTGTCTTTGCCCGTCCTTGTTTCAATTTATTAACTTTATCGTTTAATTACCTTCCCCTGTTAAACATCGGGTTATCTACATTTAGATCTTTCCCAAGTATCAATAATGAAATACGTTGATCTGAAATGAACATAAGCTGGCGAGAAATTAAAATACAATTATTAAACCAGTCCGAAGCAATGTCTTAATTCTGAAATTAAGTAACACGCTTAATATGTATCTAATGACCTCGACTGTCAATGAATTTTATGAACAATGTTTTTATCCTCAATCACGTTTGGAGCCATTAATTTCAAGTGAACCATAAAGCGATTAATGTACACAATCGATAGAGTATGTGACATCATAATGTTTACAGTGAAAATGTTTTCCATCTAAAATCTAACAAAGATGCGTAAACTTGAATATACAAGAAACCATAAACTCTGCTCACACGTGCGCGCTATGAATGCCGAGAATTTTGCTGGAGCGTCTGGCGTTAGACAACCCACATAGCTTATCCGTTGCACAGTGTTGCGGGCCGATGAGGCGTTGTAGTTGTAATGCTTATTTTCGACCACAGTTTCAAGGATAGTGATAGTCTATCCGCTCTTACCAATCATCATTTTAGCCTAAACTTGATAATTTTTATCACTTATTTTTTGCTGCAATATACTTTTTTTTAGTATATGATTGGTGAGGCTTGGAAATTAGATCGGCAATTTGAAATACATCAGGGCAACGACTGTTGCGTCCCTGACGAGAAGGTCCTTGGGTTTTTTGTCTCCACGGTGGGGGGATTTTAGCTAGATCCTAAATAGATCTTAAAATAAGCTTAATTGGAATTTATAAAATAGTATCCAAAGTGGGTTTAAGAACATTCATTTCTTTATTTTGGGTTGATTGGAATTTCACGATAGTCTGAACTCAAAATCTAACTTTGACTTTATTAATACTAATTAGGTTAAAAATTATATCCTGCCAAAAAGAGAAGGTGCACATCTTCAACTAAACCAAGCGATGAGCATCATTTAAGCTGTTTTAAGGAAAGACGTACCAGGGACTGTAGGTGATGCGTTCTCGTCACAGAACGAGAAAGGGTTATCGTGGTTACGCCAAAATTAAGTTAAGACAAAACTGAAATCCTTCTAGGAGAAGAAGAATCTGGAGAATTACTTTGAAGACAGAGAGAAGTGGTATCTATAAAGTAAGCACCATTGACTTCATGCTGCGTAGAGCGTATCTTTTCTCGTTTCAAATGTGCCATGGAAGACGAAAGGAAGTCATTCACATAAAATATTTCGGTAATGCATACAGTTGTTCATTAAAACAGTTCATCTAACAGTGAATTAAAATAAAAAGAATGTAATGTTGCACATTCTGTCATTTAACATTCACTTACCGAGCTGCAAGCCACGTTTCGGTTCTCAAATTACCTCGCTTACCCGCCGCAACTATGATCTTGAGTGGCCTTCCCCCTTCTGGGTAAACGGCAGGAGTGCGAGTGCCCGAACGGATAAAATCGTGTCCGCCCCCAGGTGTAAAGTGTCTACCTGGTGTCCCCTCGGATACACTACACTCTTTACTGTTTAAATATGTTCACTACTGTATTTCCAATGACCGTCCATGCAAATTCAGTCTTAATACTTTTATTTGTCTATTTTTTTTGTTTAGCGATGAGTTGTTGGCATTTACAATGAAATAATTAAAGGCGTTGTAATTACCAACAATATTATTTCATAATTATATCATTTAATATTGTTGGCGATAGCAGCGCCTTTAATTATTTCATGTATGGAATTCATAAGAAATTTCAGAAGACCATTTCATGTTATTTTGTATTTTCAAAACTGTTCAAAAACATTCTGTAGGGATTCTGGAGATGAAGATGGATCGCGGTACATTCGTAGGGCCGTAGCGAGTGGGGCCCATGCGGCGTGGGCGGGGTGGACAGGGCGGGCGGCCTGGGCGGTGGAGCGGTCTTAAGGCGTCTTGAGCGGAACGGGTCACGGCCACCGCAGCGCAGCGTGCGTCTGGGTCGGGAACTGGGGCAGCGCCAGGGCGAGCCCGCCCCTCTTCCCCTAAGCCCACGCGTCCACCGAAAGGCTTTGCTCGCTCCCTCTCTTTCTAGTCCGTGCTTTCCTCGAACTCCCTTCGTCTGGCTCTAGCTCTACTCCCTTGCATTTAGTTATTGCCGTTAAACTTTTATATTCTCTCACAGTCGCCCTCTACCTCCTACTTTTAATCATTTTTTCTCTGTTTCTCTCGTCTCTGACTCCTTATCCATTTGTCTCTTTCTCTCCCTCTCTTTCTCTGTCTCTCTCTCTCTCTTTCCTTCTCTTTCTGTCACTTTCTCTCTCTCTTTTTGTCATATGCTTTTCTTTCTTATTTTTCTCTCACTCTTTCTCTTCTTTCCTTCTCTTTCTGTACTTCTTTCCCCGTTTAATTACTTCTCGTCTCATCGTTTGCTCTGCCTCGAACTCTATTTTTATTTATATTTTCTTAAAGTGTTTATTTTATGGTTCACTAAGACATTATTTCATTGCTTTTCGTACATTGTAAAATACACTTATGCTTTCTACTCCTGTTATTAAAAATTAATCTATGTGTACTGAGTCAACTACTTAGGTCATTCAAATATGAACAGGAATTTTGTAACACAGCATGATTGGAGTCTGTCTAGAAATGGAGTCCCCTAATTTTCACCATAGTTTCCTTGAACAGAAATACATTTTCTCCATCGCATAATAAACTTTCTGATTCCTTCATGGAAAAAAGAAGACGGCTGCCCGAGTAGCAGATTGCGCACGTACGGTTTGACCTCAGTGTCTTCAAATCTTTCACCACCTAATGCCTCCTTTAGTGGACCGTGCATGCGGAAGTCACATGGGAACAAGTTTGAACAGTCGTCCCGGTGGCCGTGATTGCTAAGGCAGTAGTGTAGTAGTGATCTCGGACCGAAGGGTCGCAGGTTTGAGTCCCGCCTCGCGCATGGTTGTATTTGTGTTCGTCCTTTCACCCTTTATCATCATCATATCGTTTCATCTTCCTAGTTACCCTACCGTTAAATCTAATAGTGGTCGCTAATGACCCAGATGTTGATGCGACCTTAAAAAAAAATTAAAAAAGGTCGAACAGTACAGTGAGTGTTCTAGAAGTAGCCAGTGTAATTTCGTGAATTTATGACGAGTCAGAGCTGGTGTATGCGACCGTGTGTTGTTACGCAGGGTGACATCGGTAACCGCCATCCGGTCCAACCGCTGCCAGCCGCCGGTAGTCGCCGTCCCATACAGTGGTATGAACAGTTACGATTGCACCCACTTCTGATGCAATATGGATAACAGAAATGCAGCTGTCACCTCAGCAAGCTCACGTACTGCTTGAATATTGGCTTCATTGACGCTTGACGCCGGATGCCGTTTATGGCATTCATTTTCCACTTTATCACGACCATTTCGACACTTCTGGTCCCGACTGAATACTTCGTTTTTACTCAGAGAAGCATGGCCGAACGGTGCTCCGAGACTCTTCAAAAGTTCATTCAATTTCACACCTTCGTTGGCGAGGAAACGCATTGCGCAGCAGACACTGATACTTTCTGTTCGTTTCAGTGATACTGCAATGGCAGACATGAGTATGAGGGCCGTGTGCATGGCTATCTCTCTCTACTTTCCGTCACATATTCCCAAGGCCGCCGCGCTGCTCTCGCGAGACAAATAAATGCGAGCTAAATACGCGAGACACCGTTCCGGCTTATATTTGAAAGACCCTCGAATTTCAATGTGTGTTCTTTCTTTTCTGCTGTAAACGCCAAACACGACTATATAGCTATATTTATTACAATTATTATTATTATTATTATTATTATTATTATTATTATTATTATTATTATTATTATTATTATTATTATTATTATTTGGCCTTTTTTGAAAATACATTATTGTTATAGAATAATAATAATAATAATAATAATAATAATAATAATAATAACAATAATAATAATGTGTTGTGTATGT